>BDUI01000281.1:166419-182613 GCA_002335545.1 Apodemus speciosus
TTTCTTTTACGAATGAGGGTGCCCTTCCATTTGGAGCATAGATGTTTAGAATTGTGAGTTCTTCTTGGTGGATTTTTCCTTTAACCAGCAAGAAGTGTCTCATTGGATTTTAAGTGTTTACTGCAAATTGTGCTGATATATGAGTGTGTGTGTGTGCATGTGCGTGTGTGTGTGTGTGTGTGTAGTGTATAGTATGTAGTATGTATGCATCTTAACATACTTGCATATTTCTTCAAGACAGCGTGGAGATTAAGGTTATATAATTTAAAGTGTAGTAAATATTTGATAATATCATTTACTCCATAAATATATGACCTTACCAGCAGTAAATAAAAGTAAATATTTTTCTAAACTCCCATCAGTGCCAAATGCTGCTGGTCTTTAAAGATTTCACAACATTATTTTACAAATGTTAAATGTTTCTTCGTTTCCTTAAAAATTGGCACAATTCTACTTTTTACATTGTGTTCCGTATACATATTCAAACATGTGAAATATCTTTTCATCGTGTTTGGTCACATGACTAATATAAAGTTTATGAATTTCAGAAGTTTTCTAAATATGTGGAATATTTATGTTGTACAAATATCTTTTCCCAGTTTTTATTTTTTCACTTAGGTATTAGGTTTGTCTTTTATCTCCATTAAAATCAAATAAACCTGCATTTTCTCTTCTGGTTCTAAGGATCTCCTCTTAAGATTTTCCTATGTACGAAATTATTAAATATTCTAAATTTTTTTCTGAAAGGTTTAAGATTTTCCTCTTTAAAGGTTTATGGTTTAGGTGTTTGTTGCACTTACCTTATTTTAGTTTATTGATCTTATACTTTCCCAGCTAAAGATACCTTAACCAAAATCACTCCTAAATACTGATGGGGAAAACTAAGACACCAAAATTATCTGATTCTCCCAAGTCCATGGCAATTCACTGTGTGTTTAGATTTATGTTTTTATCTCCTGCTAGATGGTAAGCTTAGTCAATAGGGGTTATGCTTAACTCATATTGACATTTAGTTGTCATGGTAACAGTATTAAAAAGGGAAATATTTGTGAGGCAATTAGCCATGGGAACTCTTGTCTCTTAAGTAGATTGATTCCATTGTGACAGGTATAGGTTCTTCATAAAAAGGCAAAGTCTTCTATCCTCTTCTCAGCCTTTTTTTTTGTCATTTTTGTTTTACCTTGGGATGCTGCATCAGGAAGGTCCTAGAAACATGCTTGTCCTCTGTCTCATAATTCTTACTTTCAGAACCTCAGACAGTAAATTACTGCATAGTTTAAATGGCCAAGTTATCGCATAGCAGCACAAAGCAGACTAAGATGTAAGCAAAGGACTTATCTGTACTGCTCACTTCTTAGTCATTGGCATCTCACAGTCCCAATGAATATGAAGTTTCCCCTCTCATTAGCATGACTGCGTCTGGCTTTTTCTCTCACAGCATCTGTCATGGTGGTGCCGAGTTATACTATACACAGGAGAATTTCCCACTGTGGGATGCCCAAATAAGAAAACAACAGTGGTTCCGAATAGCATCTGGTATTGCTCTTGCTAGTATTGCATCTTGAGATGCCTTCTATGGAAAAGTGGATCCAAAAGATACATAGAAAAGAGTTAGTAACACAGAATGAGCCAACTGTTTTGTCTGAGTAGGAGTTACAATAGTCCTGTGTCATCTGAATTAAATACACTGTGCTAAGTCAGGATTTTTGTTGCAGTGACAAATACTTGAGAGAAACGGTGGAAAGGAGCCAAGACTTTCGGTTTTGCCTCACAGTTTAAAGCCCATGATCATTTGTCTCCTTTGCTCCTGGGCTTGTGATGACACAGACCAGCACTGTGGAGACCACATGGTGGATTAGAGTTGGGTATCCTGTCAATAGCAAAAAAAAGGACAGAAAGGATTTGAGGCAAGATATAGCCCCTAACAATACATCACCAGTGATTTACTTCCTTCAACCAAGCCACAACTCTGAAAGTATTATCATTTCTCAATATCATCCCAATTATGACTATATTGGTATACTGATCTATTGATTAGTTAGACTCTTAATGATGCAGTGACATTTAAATGATTGATCATCTAATTGGCATTGAAACATTTAGGACATGCCCTTTCATCAAGCAGAGTTCCTATCTCACCTCTATTTTCTTTCTCCTAGAGAAATGATTCTATCTTAATATAATATAGTTGATACTATACCCTTAACAGGGGAACTATGATTTCATTAACATGAGTTATTTAATTTGAATGGGGCTGAATTTTTTATTTTTAAAATTAGCCAAATAATAGACAACATATAACAGCATYCAGTGTATGCTTAGTGCATAGAAGAGATTCATGATTCAATCTAATTTTATAATCATATCACATACATTTCAAAACAATTTCAAAATATAAAACCTCTTACCTAACACTTTGAAAGTGATAAAACTTTGTCTTTGGTTCACTAGTTTGTATCTTTAAGATAACTTAACCTGTAATTGAAGAATGAGGATGTTTTCCAAGATACATCTGACCTGCCACACTTTATAACCTTTCTAGGTTTATTGCAGAAAATTGGCATAGGATGAATAATGATAATGCTGCTGTTGATGATGATGATGATGATGATAATAATAATAATAATAATAATAATAACAATATAACAATATTAACATGTAACCTATCTATATGTGGACAGGAGTTGTTAAATTTTTTTCATTATCTTTAAACTCTTAATGCAGGTACNTTTTTTTTGTCATTTTTGTTTTACCTTGGGATGCTGCATCAGGAAGGTCCTAGAAACATGCTTGTCCTCTGTCTCATAATTCTTACTTTCAGAACCTCAGACAGTAAATTACTGCATAGTTTAAATGGCCAAGTTATCGCATAGCAGCACAAAGCAGACTAAGATGTAAGCAAAGGACTTATCTGTACTGCTCACTTCTTAGTCATTGGCATCTCACAGTCCCAATGAATATGAAGTTTCCCCTCTCATTAGCATGACTGCGTCTGGCTTTTTCTCTCACAGCATCTGTCATGGTGGTGCCGAGTTATACTATACACAGGAGAATTTCCCACTGTGGGATGCCCAAATAAGAAAACAACAGTGGTTCCGAATAGCATCTGGTATTGCTCTTGCTAGTATTGCATCTTGAGATGCCTTCTATGGAAAAGTGGATCCAAAAGATACATAGAAAAGAGTTAGTAACACAGAATGAGCCAACTGTTTTGTCTGAGTAGGAGTTACAATAGTCCTGTGTCATCTGAATTAAATACACTGTGCTAAGTCAGGATTTTTGTTGCAGTGACAAATACTTGAGAGAAACGGTGGAAAGGAGCCAAGACTTTCGGTTTTGCCTCACAGTTTAAAGCCCATGATCATTTGTCTCCTTTGCTCCTGGGCTTGTGATGACACAGACCAGCACTGTGGAGACCACATGGTGGATTAGAGTTGGGTATCCTGTCAATAGCAAAAAAAAGGACAGAAAGGATTTGAGGCAAGATATAGCCCCTAACAATACATCACCAGTGATTTACTTCCTTCAACCAAGCCACAACTCTGAAAGTATTATCATTTCTCAATATCATCCCAATTATGACTATATTGGTATACTGATCTATTGATTAGTTAGACTCTTAATGATGCAGTGACATTTAAATGATTGATCATCTAATTGGCATTGAAACATTTAGGACATGCCCTTTCATCAAGCAGAGTTCCTATCTCACCTCTATTTTCTTTCTCCTAGAGAAATGATTCTATCTTAATATAATATAGTTGATACTATACCCTTAACAGGGGAACTATGATTTCATTAACATGAGTTATTTAATTTGAATGGGGCTGAATTTTTTATTTTTAAAATTAGCCAAATAATAGACAACATATAACAGCATYCAGTGTATGCTTAGTGCATAGAAGAGATTCATGATTCAATCTAATTTTATAATCATATCACATACATTTCAAAACAATTTCAAAATATAAAACCTCTTACCTAACACTTTGAAAGTGATAAAACTTTGTCTTTGGTTCACTAGTTTGTATCTTTAAGATAACTTAACCTGTAATTGAAGAATGAGGATGTTTTCCAAGATACATCTGACCTGCCACACTTTATAACCTTTCTAGGTTTATTGCAGAAAATTGGCATAGGATGAATAATGATAATGCTGCTGTTGATGATGATGATGATGATGATAATAATAATAATAATAATAATAATAACAATATAACAATATTAACATGTAACCTATCTATATGTGGACAGGAGTTGTTAAATTTTTTTCATTATCTTTAAACTCTTAATGCAGGTACATCATGGTAGACTTTTTGTAGTTCAGATTTCTCTAAATGTGAGTTTTTTCCCTATCACAGACAGGAAACAAATGAAAGCACAGAGAAGAATTGAGGACAATATATTGCTCTACAGAACACATTCCTAGTGATGTACTCCCTTCATGATTTTTGCTTTGGTCTTGGGAAACTAGGAACCATAGCCAATTCCAATACAACTGAGATATATGAAGCTAAGAAAACTAGTGGTTTGCCAACGAGGGCCCTTCCAGTAATAATTCTTCTCCTACCCCTTATACAGAGGACACTGGTATTGTCAGAGAGACACATGGCTGAGAAGGTTTAAACTTAGTGCTTCTCATTATTCTTCTCGGGTCTGGTAAGGGTCAAATGTTAAGCCTGAAAGTCTCTCCAGCCGACTCACTCATTTCCACAGCATGTAGCAAGCAAGGAAGACAAATCCAAATGCAATACTTCCATGTACAGTATTCAGATGTTATTAAAATAATAAATGTGAGATACTGGGTGACATTCACACACTTCTACTGGCATTTGGCTCTGCCTTCAGGTCTTTCTGTATTTTGATGCACACCTCATGTGAGTTCCCCAAGTACCATGTGTAGTTCTAGTATAAAATTTCATCCCCCATATCATCTGCTGTCAGATGATACTGTGAAATGCTGATTTGATGCAGCAGCTGAAGGATCACCATCAGTCCCCTGTCCCCTGAGGACACACTCTGATAGATTACCATGGAGCATTATTTTACATTAGAGGTGCAGCTTTGAATCCCCAGCTATGCTGCAGCTGAACTCTTTTTAGTCAGAGACAAGCAATTTGTGTTGATTTTGAGAACTTATATAGAAAACCTGAAAGTCTGTAAGGTACTACATAAATTTTTTCCAGAATGCAAATCAAGGGTCATATTTTCTCACTCTTCAGATGTATTGACCTGAATAATATTATTTATCTCCAAAGTCCTCTTTTTCAGCTCTTTCTAGCACCTTGCTTGGAAGTCAATCCTTTGGTCTGTTTCTGCTATGAAAATTCTTAAAACCAAACCACAGCTCAAACATCATGTGAAACTGAGCTACTCAGTACTCAGAGGATCTGAGAGAAAATTTAGTTTTTAAGATTTTATATTCATTGTGATTAACCTCAGGTTCTCTTTTCATCCTTCCTTCTGATTAAGATTATGCAGGAAGAAAGACTGATTTTTCTGGGTAGATAAATGATGGGACTAATTATGATACTTGTTTTTCACTGAAATYGATTGTTTTTAGTGGCTAATATTTGATCTACTCATCCCTTCATATATATATTCATATAATATCAAAAAGAAAACCAACAAAAAATCCAAGCTCTGAGACAAGTACTGTTGGTAAAATTATCCCCAAGTTTCTCATAGATTTCAATTGGAGTCATTGGTCATTAGTCCACATGACTCTCAGTTTCCCAATTTCATGAACAACAACTGCTGGCCCTTTATGTTGGCTGAATTCTCCTATCACTCTGTCTCCATGATGGACATTATGAGATCTGTTTTCAGTACAGGAGTAGGTTTGTAAACAAAGACAGATCCCACACTGAGAGAAGTGCCCAGGAAAGCTGCACAGGATGCTAAGAAGTACATGAAGATCTGCCTCACCTGCTACACTGGGTAAGTATGGACTGGTAGAGGATCACTGGGGTTATCTTGGGTTTGTTCCTCTCTACTTCTTGACAACAGATCCCAATTTAGTTTGTAAGAGGAATTAAGAAATGATTGGCCTAAGAGATTAAGGAAAATAGGAACATTTAGTAAAATGCATCTTGAATGCATCATGGCTCCCTATTACCCATTTTTCCTGCAATTTGTCATAAAATGTATGAGTGATTAAAAAAAACCCAACACTAAAATAATAAACTGGAGTTGAGAGTATGTAAATTTATTGCTTGACTGTGCAAGTACATAATCGAAATGCCTACTTGTTCTAAGTACACTTGAATAATTCCCATTAATGGCAATTGGAGGAGTGGTGGATGCACTCAAAATTGTGAACAACATGCATTTCAAATCTTCAGGCTGATCCCTGAAGGCTTGTTTTTATGAATATTGTGGTATGCTGAAATTTGCTCTTATTTTCTTCTCAAGCAAAAGCAATGTGCGTCAGTGTTCATTTCTTTAAATGCCATGATTGTCTATTTCTTGCATTTAAAAATATTAATCAGAGATGTAAATGTAGCCAAAAGCATGTGCTATTCCATGCCAAACTTTGCGGTGTAGGAGGAATGAACTACCAACGCTATTTCATCAGTGTTTGTGGTCATCACTTTTTCAAAATGCACAGTTTTAAAATCGACAATGCATCATCATAAGCYTTTGCCATGCAGGAAACACTCACTAAAAATGTTCTTTTTTTTCTGAGAATTTCTGTAGGCAGACACTTTTCGTAATCAAGCTGCATAGAATCTCTTTATTCATAACGGACAACATCTGAATTTTATTGAGGAAACATGCATGACCTTTGCTTTGCTACATGGAAGCCAGCAGCATTGCAGTTGCCCATTCTGTTTCTTTGAAAAGATTCTGAAAGCTGCACCTGCATTGCTGGGTGGTTTTGTGTGTGTGTATGTGTGTGTGTGTGTGTGTGTGTGTGTGTGTGTATGTGTGTTCAGTTAAACAGCAAGGGCTTGAAATCCTGAGAGAACATTTTTTTCTGCAATGTAGTTTTGATGCCTACAGCTGGAAGTGGCTGAGGAGTCTCATCCTAGAACTATAGGAGGGATGGACAGTTGTCAGATATTCTGAAATTCTACAGAATCATCTAGAAGTAACATCAGCATAGCTATCAGGTCACCACAGGCTATAGTTTAGAGTAAAGTTATTATTGTATTTCTGTACTGGATTGCCCAAAAATGCTCTCATATAAGCAAAAGCAAGTAAGTGGATTTTTGCTTTATAAATTTTATGATATATATTTGTTTCTATAGATTACAAGTGAAATTATGAAAATTTAATGATAACATGCATTATTGTTTGACAAGTAGTAAGAAAGGTCAACAGAAGAAAACTCAGTGGGGATGTAACACTTACCTACCCTGGAAAGACTGACCCCTCAGCAGCCATAACATGCAAACATTATCATCAACAATAAACAAACCAGCAAGGAAAAGAGCTGACTAGAAAATGTAGATGGTAATCATAATGTATTTTAAGATGGATTTCAAAACCATTATCATTTTTTACATGAGATTAAACAATGGGACTTGGAATGGTAGATATCTGGAGCCATTATTTTATAGTCCCACGTAAAATGAATATGGAGATGCTTTGCACAGGGACTATTAGTGGTACTCATTATAAAAGTCATTTGTGCTGACTACCTGATACTTCCATGGTGAGATCTTCTTGGTCTTCTCTTCCAGGGAGGAATCTTTTAGAAATTCCATTGTAATAGAAAAGTCTCTTCCTGACTGGGGAGAGTGCACAAGGATTGGGAAATGTCAGTATTTTAAATTCCATAGACGTTTTAGTTTTTAGATATTCCTGCCTCTGCTTTAGAAAACATTCATCCTGAGATCTTGGCATTTCACCATCTCAGAACTTTCCTTAAGTACTTAAACAAAACTTTTTATTCATGTTTGGGAACTAGAGCAAATAGACCTTATTATTGTAAAAATTAGAATACGGAAAAACAGCAATTTAAGAAGGAATACACATTGAATATGTATAGTATTCAAATTCCCTGATCCATTTTTTAAGTAGATACAAATTAGTATGGAAAACATGGGACTTAATTCCCTTTTTATTACCTCAAATATAAGAAATTGCAATGTAGTAGGTGATTAGATGAATATTTTCTGTATTATATAGAATTAGAAACTGCTTCCTATAATAAATTTGGGAATTTTAATACATGACTTCCTCCTAAATATTTCAATGTCTTTTAGTAAGTTTACAGTTTTCTAAAAAGATAAAAATATGTATAAAGTTCATAACATATTCTTTTAAATAGAGATGAGAAGAAAACTCTAGAGTGGGAAATACTGGATATTTCCCCCTTGTCTTAGCTACTTGTGTTGAGACTGCTTTGTGCTGGCTAAGCAGACACCCCAAAAGAAGTCTTTCAGCTGCCCACTGTGATGAGAACAATTCATGTTGCTATGGATGTTTTCCCCTAGGGCATAGGATTATAGTGAGCATCAAAATGAGAAGTGAAAAAAAATCCTCCACATGTGACCTGTTTGGTCTCTGAAGGCTGTAAATATATAATTCTGATTCTTTATTTCTAGAATGAGAAAGATGAACATCATTTTCCTCTCACCCACACTTTCAAGCCCTATGCCTTTAATACAAATTGTGAATGGCTACTTTTTCTTGGTCTTATTATAGTTATAGGGAATAGAGTAACAAATGTACAGAAATAGATTCAATTGTAGCAATGTTAGTACGTAATAAGTATAAAAGAAGTCCTGGCAAACATAATGAATAAAGGAAGCCGTTTTATTACATTGGGTTGTCAAGAAAACCTTCCTAAGGTAAAGACGAAACAAAACCATGAACGACTTGGGGAAAGAGGCGAGGATGCAACCTAAGTGTGCATCTGGACCATTTTGTTTCCAAGAGAGGGGGTATGAGTGCTCATAGCCTGTACGTGAGATTACTAATTTTGTTGAATGGTAAGAAAAACAGTGTGGCCAGAGTCCTGGAGGGAAGTACATGAGGGCGGATGTGCAGCCAGGCCCCATATTATGTAATTTTCAGTGTATTTCAGACCCTCTGTTGGTGCTTAATGCAGATCTCAGAGAGAGAGAATAGTACATTTGGGCTGCTGGGATGTGGTGAGGTTGGTAAAATGTAGTTAAGCTTCTGGATGCTACAAACTGAAGTTCTCAAGAAAAAGCTACACCTGTGTTAAGGCTTATTCAATGCTGGTTGACTGATTAGAGACCTGTGATTGTGGAGATTTGGAATATTAGTTATCCTTGACTGCTTTAAACCCATAGTAACCACTAATTCTCCATCTATGTATCTGACCTGAAATTCTTCTGACTTGCACATGAACCCTTTGGAGATGTGTTAACTCATCAGGTCACGTGCTTCCTCTAACACAAGGGCTGTAAATGTCTACAGATAGGCATCTGATGTGTATAGTGGAAGCTATAACCTGCCTACCGGATGTTTCCACCAATGTATTTGAGAAGTCTCTTGATATATGACTTCTTTTGTTTTGTAATTACAAAACCCTTACGATTGTTAAGATGTTGGCACATGATATTGGAATAATCCAAATCCATCTGATTTCTGGGACACAGCCATCTTGGCCCTAGAATCATCTCTATGAGATGAGGGCTGTGGTTTTGCATTGACTAGTTGGGTGCAGATTAGAGAGGTTGGCATTAAAGAAAGCATGAGAGTCTCTACACTTGGAGAATAAGATTGTGTACCCAAGCTCAATATATTTATATATTCTTCCTCTGGACTAAAATTATTTTAAAAGGCTTAAGAAATGGTGCAGCCTTGTTCAGATCTTTACTGATTAGAGCCTTGTGCTTGTGGAGACTTGAGACATTATAATTATCTTTGGCTGCATCTCAACCCGTAGTAGCCAATCTGAAATCTTTTGAAGTTTGATAAGCCCCTTCCTCAGGTGCCTTTGCAAAGTCTTTTGTATATCTAGTGATGTGACTTTCTCTTTAGTGGGGCTCCAACCCAAGCTATCTGCTGAATCAACTTGTGAAACTAGTAACCATTAACAAGACCCATCATCTAACTGTACTTTTAGAATCCAAGTCTCCATAAACCCTTTTCCATTAGMGAATCATCCATTCCTTGTTTATCTTTGATCCAGTAGATATTTACTTATGTATTTAACAAATATTTATTACATACTGTATCCAGGACTAAACAAAATATGAAATCCTTAAGTGGAGTATAGAAGATAAGTCGGAGAATCAATATACAAAGGATGTTATCTGCTCACAAGCACCTGGAGAGGCTAAGGCAGGAGGGAGAAGGGCGACAGAGGGGATCTGAGTGGTTTAATCCTATGTCACAGAAGTCCTACTTTAAATGGCAGCATCAATAAAATACTGGAGGACAGAGAAGAGACAGGGTCTGAGTGTGCTTTGGAAGAAATTTGAATGCAGATGCATGGGGTAGAGATATCTTTAAAGAAAACCTTAGAAAGCAGAGACCACGGAGCTTTGAAGATAGGAAATACAACATATATAGAAATGATTACACAAAATAACCAAATGGCATTCATCCAAGAAATGTAAAATTAATGTAGTAGTTATATACTTATTACTAAAAGCTACCTTAGAGAAAAAAGAAAAACATGTGTTTTTGAAAACAGGTCATGTCTTCCTGCTGGAGGTGGGCTCTACAAGTTCCCTCTCCTTACTGTCTGACATTTAATCTAAGGTCCCTCCCTCTGAGTCCTGAGAGGATCTCACCTCTGGTGCACTCTGGAGGGTCCCCCCAACCTCCTATCTCCTGAGGTTGCTTGTTTCCATTCTTTCTGCTGGCCCTCAGGGCTTCAGTCCTTTTCCCTCACCCAATACCAGATCAGGTTCCCCACTCTCCTCCACTCCTCCCCCACTCCATGTTCCCTCCCAGGTCCCTTCCTCCTTCCCCACTTGTGATTGATCTGTTCTCCCTTCCAACTGGGACTGAGGCATCCTCACTTGGGCCCTTCAGCTTGTTGACCTTTTTAGGTTCTGTGGACTGTATCATGGGTTCTCTGTACTTTTTGGGGGTGGGGAGGAGGTTTGACTAATATCCACTTATTAGTGAGTACATGCTATGCATATTCTTTTGAGTYTGTGTTACCTTACTCGGGATGATATTTTTAGTTCCATCCATTTGTCTGCAAAACTCAGGATGTCCTTGTTCTTAATAGCTGAGTGGTATTCCATTGTATAAAGGAACCACATTTTCGGTATCCATTCTTCTATCATGGGACAGCTGGGTTGTTGCCAACTTGTGGCTATCACTAATAAGGCCACTATGAACATAGTGAAACATGTGCCCCTGTGGCATGGTGAGGCATCTTTTGGGTATATTGCCAAGAGTGATATAGCTGGGTCTTCAGATATATCTATTTCCATTTTTTGAGGAACCTCCAGATTGATTTCCAGAGTGGTTGTACCAGTTTGCAATCCCACTAGCAATGGAGGAGTGTTCCTCTTTCTGCACCTCCTCTCCAACAGCATCAACGGAGGGAGGGGGTATCCCACAGTCACAACTCTGACCCATAATTGTTCCTGTCTGAAAGAATTACAGGGATAGAAATGGAGAGGAGCCTGAGGAAAAGAAGGTCCAGCTACAGGACCAAAGTGGAATCCAGCTGAAGGGGAAGCCCCAACGTCTGACACTATTACTGAGGCTATGGAATGCTCACAAAAATGGGCCTAGCATGACTGGGTCTCCAGAAGACCCAACAAGCAGCTGAAAGAGTCAGATGCAGATGTTTGCACCCAACCAATGTACAGAAGCAACTGACACCTGTTGCTGAATTAGAGAAGGCTGAAAGAAGATGAGGAGAAGGGCAGTCCTGTAGGAGGACCAGCAGTCTCAATTAATCTGGACTCAAGATCTCTCAAACACTGGACCACCAAACAGGCAGCATACACCAGCTGATGTGTCCCCCAACACACATACTAGAGTAATGGACTGCCAGGTCTGTGTTTATTCAGAGATAATGCACTTAACCCTCAAGAGACTGAGGRTGTTTAGAGGTCAGGTGTGGTGGTGGGTGGGGACATCCACATGGAGACAGGGGGTGGGGAGGATGTATGGGATACAGAATAGTCAGAGTGTGAACTGGGGTGGGAAGAATAAAATATGGAGTCTAAAAAGATATATAAATAAATTTAAAAAGTACAGGTCAGTGGAATTACAACAGCTTAAGAGACTGGAAAGCACAGTGAGTGAGAGGAATAACCACAAGGCCAGGCAGWTTCTGGGGTTGTTGAATGAGAAAAGGAGGGAGGCTTTGCATTCTTTATTTTTTTAGGTAGACAAGAGGGATATTAATATTTGTGTTTTAATGTTATTTTTTGTTTTTGTKTTTGTTTTGTTGTTATTTGCTTGTTTGTTTTGTATTTTACTGTGGCTTGGATGAGAATGATGATTAGTGTATAAAGGAAGAAAGATTAGGAATGTTGTAACTGTTTCTGGTATTTACTGCATCAAAATAGTGCTCCACCAGTACAGCAAGCTTGTTGCCACCCCTAAGAATGGTCCTTTCCCTACTGATGAACCATATATATATGATTCATTAGTAATAATAATATATATGAGACATATTTTACTTTCTAACAATGGTCAGTTTTTAAATACAAATACAAATTTTTAAAATATTTTTATTTTTTAAATTTATGTATTTAATTTTATGCATATGAGTCTTTTTGTTTGCATGTGTGTATGGGTATCACGTAAGTGCCTTGAACCCATGGAGGGTGTTGTATCCCCTGGAACTGAAGTTACAAATGATTGTGAGCCAACATGTAGGTCCTAGAAATAGAACCTGGATGCTCTTCAAGAGCCACAAGTGCTCTTAACTGCTGAGCCACCTCTCCAGTCCCCATATGTATGTATTAATTTATGTTTGTTTTATTATCTGTTGATATTGTAAGCTTATTCTTCATAGCAATTTGTGTTCTGCTTTTTTTTCCTGAGTTGCTAAGGGAAACAGCAGATCATGCTTGTACATCTTAAAGCCTAGTCAAGCATGCTAAGTGCTTTTCAGATAAAGGCAAATATAGAAATTCACCTTGGTTCTAAAACAAGAAAGTACTACCTCTAAAGGCTGACCTGGTTTTCCTGTGGAATTGAATCAACATAATTTTGTTTGTATGTATATTTTAAAAATTCATAAGCTGAGATATAATTGAGAAGTCTCTATCCAAGGTTGCAGTAATTGAAATTCACTAGTTTTTATATTGGCTTTTAAAACGATCTTAATTTTGAGGTGTTATGCTGATCCCAATGTGCATGTTCAATCTTAAGGAAATGACCGTGAATGTAGGCTCTTTCTCTCATCTTCTACAAGGAGCTGAATTTCCCCAGGATCATTTCCCACTGCTTTTACATGCCTGACTGAAGGATTCATGTCAAAATTCTATGCCAAAGTACAGTTAGAGCTAGAAACACAACCGTAAGCAGATCTTTTGCTTCCTTTCAAAGAAGTGTTTATCTCAACTTACAAGTATAGAAATAGAAGAATAAGCAAGTTCCCAACTGTAATTTTGGCAAGAAAAAACTAGCTGTATCTTACAGTGTCAAAAGGAGACTCGAAATACAGTACTATCTAAAGTCATAAGACAAAACCACAATCAAAAGTTATAGTCCAATTTTTGTATCTATGGGATAATATAAGCAGTATGTCTTATGTATTAGGAATGTTAGGATTTACATCTTAAAGTTTAAGTGACCTTATGGTTCTGCAGATTCTGGCTGAGTCACAAGTAGGCAATCCAAACCACTGATATGCTCATCAATTCTTCCTGGCTGGAGTTTCCTAGCCCTGCTCACTTAACATTCTTTTTTCCTAGGCACGGAGCTGCCCTATGTTTGCTGTCCTTAGAAAAACTCTGTTGGGTTCTGTTTGACTGTCTGAATGTCCCTCAATGCTGCTGTCCTGAATATGTTTTCCAAGTATGGATACGAGAGTAGTAAACTGAAGTCTGGTTAGAAACAAAGATTTTCTTTCAACAATCTTAGGAAATACTGAACCTAGAAATGAAAGAAAAATGGTGTGTGTGTGTGTGTGTGTGTGTGTGTGTGTGTGTGTGTGTGTGTGTGCATGTATTCATGTGCTTGTGTACATGCATATATGTGCATGCATATGTGTATGTGCACATGTGGGCATGTGTGTTTGTGTTTTGTGTGCGTGTGTGTGCACACGTGCGTTTCTTACTCATTTTTCATTTCATCTCATCTAAATACCAATATGAAGAGTGACTACTACAATAAGAAGATACATAGGAAAAAAGGTGTAGACATTAGGTGAGATGCTTTCTTTTATTTTACACAAAATACACAGTATAAAAATATTTTATAAAATTGCCTTTATCCTGCAGTCATAATTTACATATAAAGAATTAAATTTTGTGCTTATATTTGGGAACTTTCACTAAAATAGACTTTAAAATGTTAAAGGGAAGCAAGTTAAAGCAAGTAAAGAATACTGAATAGCCGTGTGCACCTGAGAGCCTGACACCTGTCCCAGGTTTGCCCAGGAAGATTCGGAGCCATGACCCAGTCATGAACCTCCCTCCTGGCAGAAAAGAACAGAAGTAAAATGATGAAAACAAGACATCTGAAAATTCTCCTAGAAGTTCAGAGCTAGTCAGCACTTTATTTTTGCCAGAGTAGAGACAAGAGTAAATTAAAACCCGAAAATAGAGAAAATAGAGACTCATGGATTTTCTTGATAGTGAAGAATTGTACTGTTTTGAGCACATGGAATGAAATCCATTCAGTTAATAAATTTTATCAAAATTCTGAATAAGTATCATTGTAGATACTGTGTGCTGTAAGTAAACAGAAGAGAGTTTCTCCCATGTAAAGCTGATGTTCCCACAGAGTAGATAAGTAATTAGTAAAATCAGTAACCAAAGAATACTTTGTTAAGCAGTGGCATATTCTATTGAGAGGGTAACATGTATCACCAAGTGAGGCATCAATTGTGTCTTATGTCAGAGGCATAAAGACTGCCATTTTTCTTAAAAAATATAATAGAAACTAAGTATTCAAATGGTCAGTCCTGAAATTATTCATGCTGGCAGCATTGTATGACTGAACAGTGTCTACTTAGAAATATTTACATGTGTATTCACAATATTCAACAACAATTAGTGAAAAAAAGCAAGCATGAATTTGAAGGAGATTTGGGAGAAGTATTAATGAAGGTGTGGAGAGACCAGAAGTTTTAATTAAATTGTAATTGCAAAATAAAGTATTCTATATATGTTGAAGCCAAAGAGAAAGAAAGGCTTGGAAAAGGAAAGGACAAACAGGAACATCTAAAAATCTGAGAGTGACAGATCTTTACAGTCACAAGGAAAGGGAGAAACCAAAATGAAAATAAAGCTCTCCATAGTGTTTGATTATATACATGGAAATCCCAGTGATTGTACTAATTAAAAAAGTATTTTTAGATAGAAAAACCTGTATCCAATTAAAAAAAAACATTTCTAATAAAAGGGTATTACTTGGCTCAAATTTCATATTAAAGGTCAAACTTTTTTCAAATTATTGAAAAGGTATTTAATGTATTTTTTATTTTTATTAAATAACTCTGATGTGTAGAAAACAAAAAACGACTATGATAACATTCAAAGAACCAGAACTACAATTATGTGACTAACTTTTTTTTTGAAAGCAAGTTTCATAATTCTTATTAAGAGCACTCAATTTCTTCATATCCTTTATCCAATGCCTCACTTTTAGGAATCTTTAATAAGTCATTTGTAGCAGGAATTCAAAAGGAATTAGGCAAATACACAGTAACTGGAAAATATCAAACACACTGTGACATGTTCATTTACTAGATTATTACATGACCACTATAAATATTTCAAACATCTATTTTTGTTGGTTTTTGAAATTTATTGAAAAGGGAAGTAAAGGGAAGTAAAAACACTTTATGATAAAATTAAAGATTTGCATGGAAAATATTTCAGATAAACATGTTAAACTTGACAATTTTCATGGAAAATTAAGGACTAAAGTGGTAGACATGTAAAACATTGCTAAATGAATTGAAATATGGGATAGAAACATTTTATGATAGAATTGAGGATTTACATGGAAAATACTTCTGATAAAATTGTAGAAAAATGTATAAAAACATGTTAGAATTGAAGATTATCATGGAAAATTTTATATAGATATAATAATGGTAGGCATAAAAGTATTCCT
>BDUI01000281.1:183693-196059 GCA_002335545.1 Apodemus speciosus
CCAATGCAGCAGTGTAGGGGAATACCAAAACAGGGAAGTGGGAAGGGTGAATAGGGGAACAGGGGGAGGGAAAAAGACATATGGGACATTGGGGGGCGGGGAAACCAGGAAAAGGGAAATGAAATGTAAATAAAGAATATATCCAATAAAAAAAAAGAAAGAGCTAGAAAGGGTGAACTTGTTCAGCAATAAGTTTCGGAGATGACAATTATATCAGGTGAATAAAAGCTATTATTACAACATATTATTAACTTATTTTTGCTGTCAAAAATATCTGCTAATGTATTTTATATATCATTATAATATATTATTTTCTATAGCTTACATAAACATACATAAAGTACATATGTAGGTACACATTTGTGTAGATATTTACGTGTATATTCTCTATGATATATCAAACTGTCATTCTAGCATGTATTAACCATCCATTTCACCTTTCAATTAATGTCTATCAAATGTTGAGGCTTTGTCATATCAGTAATGAAAACCCCCCTTGTCATTTTGTCACTGTGCGAGTGTCGTGAGTACACTAAACCCCAATTACTTAGTGTCACTAGGGATGTCAGGTTGGTGTAATAGGTGTATTGATTCTCAGGTATATTTGAGGACTCTGTACCAACATAGAAAGCCTCCCTGAGAGTGACTTCCTCCATGGGCCATATATCTCAAGGAGCTCAGGGATACTGCTTAGCTTGGACAACACAGGCTGTGAGTGAGCGTGACTTTAAATGCAGCAGCTGTTGTCCATCTCACTTAATCCACATCACCACCATCTGTGATTTCCAGGCTTTTATCTGTGGTATATAAGCCTGGAAATATATATATATATATTTATATATGTAAATTTTCAGTACAAAACGGATACTCCTAAGAGTAAGAAATCAACATTGCAATAATTTCCTGCTAGTCTATTCTCTTCAATAATTTCATTGACACAGGAATAATGTGAAATGAGAAAATACTGCTCTCAATGAAATCCTCAAGCTCAGGATTGTAAAACAAGAGCATTACACTGCTAATATATGGGTTCAGAATCTGTTATATTCTCCTTTCTCTTCCCTCCTGTGTGGGTCACAGTTCAGTAATCACAGATCAACATCAATCAGTGTGTGTGTGTGTGTGTGTGTGTGTGTGTGTGTGTGTGTATTTGTGTGTATGTATGTATAGTGTGCTTATAAAGAAATTATTTATGAGAACATGGGTGATAACAAATGAAGACATAGTTTATGAAATGTTTTATGCTGCTCAGGGACATTATAGAACTTAATTCATAAAAAAGTAAAGTTTGTGTTTATTTTAATTTTCAATTTAAAAACTTGAAAGAAATTGTATGCATATTCCCAAGACCCAGAATTAATGGGGTTTGTATTTTCTTCCTATTACTGATTTTGCAACTTGAAGTGATCAACATTGGCTATAATACTTATTACAGAAAAGACAGTTTTCCTATTTCGTTTCTCCTCATAATTTAGAACGATCACTTTTTTGGTTTTTGTTTTGTTTGTTTTTGCTTTTCAAAACAGGTTTTATTTTTTTTCTGTAATCCTTGGCTGTAATCCTGAAACTAGTTTTGTAGATCTGGCTGGCATTAAACTCTCAGAAATCTGCCTGCCTCTGCCTCCTGGGTGCTGGGATTACATGCATGCACAAGTATGTGGCCATGGGGATGCTGACTATCAAGTGTCATGTCCACACCATTCTCACCCACAGCTGCTACACCACTTCCTGCTGCTTTGGGCAGACTTGACTTGGGGCTGTCAACTCAGATTTAACCAAGAGTTAAGTCCTGGGCTAGGCCCAGAAGCAACCAATATGATCATTTATATTTATGCACAAGCAAACTCAGAATATTACTTGTTGGCTGTCTTAAGTAAATGAATAAACAAATTTTAAATGCAATATATGACATATGTGTGTACAGTCACATGTAGTATAATGTTTGATCCAGGTAAAACATATTTATCTCCACAAACACACATTGATCATCCTTTTGTGGTGAGAACTTCCTTTGAAAATACACAGAATGCAATTATTACCTATTGCCAATATGCTGTAACAGTCTTTCTGAGCTTCTTTCTAACTATAATTAGTCATATGGGCCTCAAAAAATGTTTGTTTTGTGAATTCACTATTACACTATTGTAGAAGAACTTAACTCTAAAATTCTCCCATGCTCTACTTGTTTACCACCCTTCCTTCTCTTTTGTCTCCTGGAAACCATTTGACCCATCTCCTTTTTTGTGGTTTGTGTGTGTGTATGTGTGTGTGTGTGTGTGTGTGTGTTGGGTAGGGTGTCGGAAGTGGGGGATATAGTTATTTATGCATATGTGGAAGTCAGAAGTCAACCTCATCTTCAGGAGCACTATCTACTCCCTTTGTGACAGGGCGTCAACATCCTAGATTTCATGCATAGGCTAGCTGGCTGGCTAACAATCCCCACAATCCCCTTGACTCTGCCTCTCCAGCTCTGTGATTATAGATGGGTGGCTCCCTGCCTAATAGTTTTATGTGGGTTCTGGGAAAAATCAGGTAGTTTACCAAGTAATTCAACCTCCATACCTCCTTTCCGTTTTATATATAGTCTTGACATTTTCAAAATGACATTTTACATGTAATCATGTAGTCTAATATAGTCTTTTATCATGAGTGTTTTTAAACTTAGCAATATGCTTTTGTTTCTTCAGTATCTTATTATAGCTGAGCAGCCCATGCCTTACACTATAACACAACGTATGTGAGTGCCCCACAGTGTGTTCAGTCATCTAAGTATCAAAAGCCATCTTGGTTGTTTTCATAGCTTAGCAGTTATGTTTAGGTTTTCTATCAATATCCATGTGCATGTTTCTGTATGGAGGTTAAGTTAGTTCATTTGGTTGCATGCCAAGGAGCATGGCTGCTGAATATGATAATAAATTTATATTTGGGTTGGGAAAAGAAACAAAATATGAAAACAAAGCCTACCAAGCCATCGTTAAATTTGCTGTATACCAATTCTCATTGTTAGTACAGGTGAAGGGACTCTTTCTCCTCATGGTTGCTGAATGAATAGGTCATTTCCAGTGTTTTGGTTTTTTTTTTATCATTTTAGTAGATGTGTGTGACACCTTATTGACTTAATTTGAAGTTTACTATGGAAGTATGATTCTGAATAAATTTTTGTGGTCATATTTGCCATCTGCATATCTTTTTTCAGAAGTGTCTGTTCATCTTATTGATATATATAGTTGCCAGTATATTAGGCTGTTTGCTTTGCTACTGTTGTGGGAGTTCTATGTTTATTTTGTATAATAGTGCTCTATGTGAAATAACCTTTTATGAAATCCTTCCTCAAACATTATTTGAAGTGGTTTTGCTAGACATTGTTCTTCTCTCTACACAAAATGTTTCACAATTTAGGTGGTTTTAATTATACCTTTTCCCAAATTTATAATGTGGCTTTCATATCTAACAAAAAGCTATTTGGTACTTTATCTAAAATGTTATTTCTAAACCTACTTTCATCCAGATATGCTACTTTCTAGACATTTTTATGGTATTGTGTTTTATAATTTGTGATAGTTGTACTATTTTTCGTAGATGTGAATTAATGTTAAAAGTTATGAATGTTCAACATTTTTCCTTCTCCTTTTTAGCATGAGTATCCCTCATCTTATGCTTTGATGTTATTTATTTCAAATTTATTATTTTGCTAGTGAATTGTCCTAGTTCTTRTTCCAGCATCAACTGGATGATGATGTGGACTCACCTCCGGAATCTCTTGTGTCTTGTGTCATTGATCTATTTGCAGTTTTTGTTTTCCCATTAGTATCACAAAGTTCTCATGACTATAGCTTTTGTGCCTTTTAAAATGGAGTAGTATCCATGCTATAACCAAATACCAAGTCAATATTATGTTAAAGTATTTTTTCTACTCACCTGAGCTTGGCAGTCATGTTGTTGGACTCAATGAAATAACATTACAGAATTTTTAATGCAGTGTGAAGTTCTGACATCTCAGCATGATAATTTTTACTGTTTATAAACACAGATTGTCTCCTTATTTATTTCAATATTTTATACCTTTTATCAGAATTCTGTTATATTCCTTATACATGCTTGGTGCATATTTTGTGAGTTCATACCTCTTTTTCACATGAACATGAACTGTGTTAATGGTTTTAATGTAAAATCCTAATTGTTCATTGTGAGGGTATAGGAAAGCCATTGGTCTTTATGTATTGACATTGTATGTATAACTCTGTAATCATCAGCCATTTCTAGGAGTACTTTTGGAATTTATCTTTTTTATACATCTTTCTTCTCAATATGTGTTCACTTTATTTCCTTTTCATGGTTCATTGCCCTTTCTTGAAGTCATAAAATAATGTAGAACAGGAGTGTTGAGTAGGATATGGTTGACTTATTTCTGATGCTAGGGAGAAAATTTTGGATTCTCACCAGCAAGTAAGATGCTAGTTGTTTACCAAGTTGAGAAGTTTCTCAGTTTCTGGTTAACTGGACTTTGTGAAGATTGTGAGTCTTGGATTGTGTTCATAACTCGTCCACACTTGTTGGAATGATCATGTGTGATGTTTTTCCTTCTTCTTTATTTCATTGGCGTATACACTGAAAAAATTGACACTTAGAAGCTGAACCGCCTTGAGTACCTGCGATGAACCCTAGGTACTCCTTACTTTGTGCATGGTTAGATCACTTGTGAATTTTCATTTATGCTCATGAGAAATACTAATTCCTTTTCTTTCCTTGCCATGTATCTGTCTGATTTGGAATGATGCTAGAAGCCATCTCTCAGTTTTGGGGAAAAGATGGCCAGGAATTAACATCATTTCCAAATATTTGGTAGAGTTTAATGCTTTAATTTTACAGTTACTTCTCTTTTCCTCAGAGCTCTACCTGTGACATTATTTTCATCTTCCCTGAGCAGTGTCATAGTGATCATTTCTGTGCACATTGCAGTTATTCCAGGGTCTCAAGATGGGCTCACTTCTAGAAGTCATAGCAATTCTTTGGAATATATATAGATTAAATAATCTGGTTGTTGGCTACAGATTTGTGTTTTATCTATTATTTCAGTAGTCATAGCACCAAAGCAATAGCACCACATAGATGTCCATCAACAGATGAATGGATAACAAAATTATTGCTTCTTAATAACATAATTGTATTCATACACACAAAAATGAAGTAATAATATTTATGTTAAATGGAAGAAATCAAATTATTTTAAATGAAGCATTTGAGGCTCATAAAGATGTTGCATACTTTCTTTCCTATGTGGGTTCTACATTTCAGCTTGTTTGCCTGTGTATATTGGTATGTATGAGTGTAGGTGTAGGTAATGAAAAAAAGGCACCCATGGGAGGCAAGCAAAGGTCATAAGGAAGTAGACAGAGAGAATATTGAAAGTGATGGAATATTTGTGACTGGGAAGTAGGATAGAAGTTACTAGGGATGGAAAGGGGAATTAGAGGGAGCAGAGGGATAGTATAAGGGAGCTAGAGTGGTGGAATGGCCAAGAAAATGTATGAAAATGTAATATTGAAATCCATGACCTAGTGTAGAGGAATGCCATTGTGGGAGAATGGGAGTCAGTGGGTTGGTGGGGGAACACCCTCATAGAGGCAGAGGGAGAGAGATGGCATAGGGGTTTTCTGAAGGGGATACCTGGAAAGGGGGAAAATATTTGAAATGTAAATAAAGAAATATCCAATAAAAAAGGTAAAGTGACAGGGGCAGAGGTACTTTGCCCTATCTGCTGTTCACTATCCTCCTGTAAAATTGAATAAAAAATAAAAAATTAAAAACAAGCAATAAATAAAAATATTTGGCAAAAATAAGTCAAGAGATTTCTTATATTGTGAAGAAAGAGATTTTTCAATTACAGAAAATATCCACCCTATTATCTGTCTCCCCAGCTTTCTGTGATTCTTTCCTTCTCTAAATGTGGGTGGCATCTATATGGGTATGCTGTGTGCAGTTTTGGTTCTTGGCAGTGTGTGTGTCCATGTGCAGGAATGCAGAAGCCAGATGGAGTTGTTGAATGTTTGTCTTTGTCGCTCTCCACCTATTGCCTTTAGTTGGTCTCCCACCAGCTGAAAGCTTGTGGCTTCAGGGAGACTGGCTGGTCAGGGTGCTCCCAGGAACCTACTGTCTCTGCCCTACACATGCTGGAGTGACAGACATAGAATCTATGCTAAGCTTTACAGTATAGACTCTGGGGATTCTTACTCAGCTCCTCATGGATGAATAACAATGTCTTATCCACTGAGCCATCTCCCAGATCTGACCCTTATCTTCTTTGTGGTAAGCTTTATCCTACTGTTTGTTTTTATTATTGTTATTGTTATACTTTGAAACTCTTGACTCTTGATCCATCCTACATATTTATTCTTTTGGGTGGTGGTTGAATAAAAAATGTCCCCCATGGACTCAGGGCGAGTGGCATTACTGGAGGCGTGGCCTTCTTCTTGGAGTAGGTGTGGCCTTGTTGGGGGAAGTGTATCACTGGAGATAGGCTTTGAAGTTTTAAATGTTCAAGCCTGGCCCAGCATCACTCTCTCTTCTTGCTGCCTTCCCATCTCAAGGTGGAACTTTCAGCTACCTCTCTGACACCATGTCTGCCTGCATGATGCCATGTTTCCTGCCATGATGATAATGGCCTAAACCTTTAAATTAAATTATTTCCTTAATAAGAGTTGCTGTGATCATGAATTCTCTTCACAGCAATAGAAACCTAACTAAGTCATTCTATTTTCCTATAAACTTAGTTGTTTTATTTCAATGATTTTATTTCTCCATGATTATTTCTAATATGAACCTTTCCTTTATAAAATGCTCTTTTTATGGATTTAAGATTTTATTGTTTTATTTATTCTCATATTTTTTTAAATTTCAAATTGTTYTATGGTCTTACTCCTGATTGCGAATCTCTGAGTTCTCTGGATCATAGCCTCTGTGTTGGAGTTCTCTGATATCCTGCTCTCCCACACATATAATGGAAGACTTTGCTTCTCTTCCTTTCACATGGTCCTATAAATTTCATCAGATCTATATCAATATTTAGGCTTGAGTCTTAGTTTGGTAATTCTATAACTGAATGAGTTCTATAACCAATTTCAATTCAGAATATGTGTATGTGTGTGTATGCGTGTATAGTATATGTCTCTAGACCCTAGATGCTAAAATGAAAAATTCAAAGTTTACATTTACCTAAGTCCCAGCTTTTTCTAGGCAGAAGCTCTGTGTAGTGAGCTAGGTGGTTCTTGTCTGACTATTGACAGAACCTTCCACTGCTTTCCAAGGTCAGCTGTATCTTCGTTCCTGTGGCACGAATCTGGTCCCTTTCCCCCAGGTGTATGACTTCTACCCTGCAGATTTTCCATTGGTACTTGCCACATGGGCATTTCCTCATTTGCCTTCCAGCTCAGCTATATTTGTTTCCACAAAAGTCTCATTTAAGAAGAAAGTGACATACTAATGTATATTCTATTAATCATCTTGAGTGGAAGTCTCAAAGATCATTTTTTTCTATTTAAAACACATCTACAAGTGAAGTTTAAGTGCTTAATTGGCAGCTCCTGAAGTCCTCAGGTGTCCTGAAAGTGAACCTTATGATTCTTAATTGTGCATTTTCTTCTCTCCTTTTCCCCAATTGCTTGGTCTGTTCTTAGCCCATTAGTTAAGAAAAATGAAGAGCTCTTGAGTTCCTTCTGCCAGTTTTTCTAAAAGGTAGAAAAAGAATATTTAAGGATGGTTCCCTCCTCACTTCCCATTTTCCTTTAAACAATTTTTTTCTGATTAAAGGACCATCAGGTCTTTAAGTGTACTAATCATTTAAACATTTGTGCTTTCATCTTGTTTGGCATGGCGAGAGCAAACCTGGTCCTTTAAGAGTAATCTTCTTGGTCACATAACTGCTCCTTTGTTGTTGTTTCCTAAGATAGAATACAGAAACATGGATTAATATTGATCCAAATTTTTATTCAGTTGTGGACATACTAAGTCATCCATCCAAGAAGTACTTCTTGGATACTGCTTGCAAGATAAATATTAGTAATGGGATTTGAGTACAGCAGTAAGATTTCAAAGTATACTCAGTGACTTCCTGGAGTATGTCATCTAAGAAAAGGTTGGATGGATCATAGCCTATATATACCTAAATCAGCCACACACCTACTTTCTGCCTATGGCTGCTTTCTCCCTAACAGGAATCTTTCATAGCTGAAAAATAGGCCATGCAACCTACAAAGTATATCCATTACACAGAAAGGTGTGCTGGTTCTTGGTTTAACAGATGCCAGGGATATTAAATAATTCAATAAAAAGTAGGTGAAATAGCAAACAATAAAGGCTATCAGATCATAAACAAGAAAGGCATGTTCTTCCTGAGTGTACAAGGCATTTCATTGAATAATTATCTAAAAATGTGAAAATCCCAGGGGGCGGGGGGTGGGGTGGGGGGGGAAGACCAAATCTAAGGACGAATGAAAAAGCATGCAGAAAGTGTGACCTTAGCACACTAGGGAAGTTGAAAAATTAAGTTAGAGATGAAGAGATGATGTAGGAAGGGATAATCAAGGGAAGTTTGAGGTTTTTCAGAAGCCGTTTACACTTTTCCTTAGTAACAGGAAAGAGTCATAGGGGTCCTCAAACAAGAGATGCATCGGTAAAATCTGCTATATCTTTTAGGTAAGAAAATTGAGATCTAGTCTCACCATAAGCAAGATGAAATAGCAAGCGGGTGGACTGAACTTGGTGTGGGTGTTTTAGTAAATGGGGAGTCCACAAACCTCCTTCCCTGCCTCTTGTTTTCGGGTACAATGGACAAAGCAGAAGCCATGGTCTGGAGAGGAACTCATGAATAATATTTAGGGTATGTATTAAGTTTTGAAGTGGTACCTGGTTATGGTGTCTCACAACCAAGAAAAAGGTCAGGTGTGAGTACAAATTCGATCATCTTTCAACATTTATTTTTAATTTTTCTAGAAAGAAAAGAGTGAACACTAAAAATGGCATGCTGATAAATCACTCTCCCCCACATTTGCAGTTTATGGCAAAGCCTCTGAGACATTGGTGTCTGTGACCTTTGACAGCAAAGAGCCCTGGCAGATGCCTTCCTTCTGTAATTCTGTGGTACCACTATGTATTAGTCAGGGTTCTCTAGAGTCCCAGAACTTGTAGAATGTCTGTATAAACTAAAGGGATTTAATGGGATGACTTACAAACTGCAGTGCAACTTGCCCAACAATGGGCAGCTGTGAATGGGAAGTCTGAGAATCTTGTAGTTGCTCGGTCTCACGAGGTTAGGTGTTTCAGCTGTTCTTCTGTATGAAGTGGAATCCTGAAGAAGTAGGTTCCAACAGATGTACTAGCAAATAAGTGCAAGCTGATGAAGAAGAATGAACCTTTCCTTTTTCCACTGTCAGAAGAAGGTATGGCCCAGATTAAAGGTATGTGCCACCATGCCTAGATTTGGAATTTGCTCTGTCCCAGGCAGGGCTTGAACTCATAGATCTGCTTGCCTGTGTCTTTTAGGATTAAAGGCTTGTACTACCTGCCTTGCCTTAGCCTAAATTTTTAACGGCCACTATGCTTCAACATCTGGATCACAGATGTGCCTTCTGTTTCTGGATTGTAGTTCATTTCAGATATAGTCATGTTGACAACAAGCAATAGCCATCAAAAACTCTGGATTTACATCATGGAAATATTTAGATCTTAAACAGTAGAAATAGCTGCAAGAGTGACCATATAGAATATTAGCACTATGGGTGCCTTACACATTACGGATCTCCACAAACTTCCCATAGCCCCAGTATACAACACCTACGAAATGAAACTTGTAATGATCAACACAGTGTAGTCTAAATGTGATCAAAATATGACATGAGACAAAGTGATAGAGATAATACAATGTTATATTTGGCAAAACTAAATTAGTGTTGTGCTTGGTAAGAACTTTCAAGGTACAACTGAAATACCATATTTCTACAGGGTGGGGCAGCTCATCAATGAGTGTTCTTAACTACTTCCTTGAACTTTTGTGAGTCCTGATCTTCAGTTATCCCAAACTAAGTGCTTATCATATTATCAGAGATTATAGCTTCTGTAAAAATGTTAACCTATGAGTGCACTTATCTTTAATTGAACATTTATATCTCTGGTTATAAAGAAACCAGTGATGTCAAGCCACCAATGTTTAAGGAAATTTATTGTGTCATTAACAGGATTGGTTTTGAGATGTGATTTGCTTTCCATTGTTTGCATAAATTATGGAAATTTATACAATAGCTTCAGGCATCAATCAAACACAAAACTAACAAATGGAAAAATATTGGCAAGCTAATTCTTCAGCATTTTCTTGAGATTGCATTTTGTTCAAACAACATTTTCCACTCACTCAAGGGTATGAGAGCTGCTTAGAAATACTCCCAAAGTCCTCCATGAAGTTCTCTCCCCAAATAGAAATATCTGAGCTGTTCTACTGCTGTTCTAACAGACAGTGATCAAATTTCCTCCAAGGGCGGAGTCACTGACAGGAACATCAAGTATGAAAACATCACATATCTTTACCTTAAACCGAAGGCTAGCAGACGATTCTTTATATGATGGTTAAAATAGTGACAAAATTCTCTTAATGGAAAAATTATGAGAGATTATAACTGTGCCTTAAAGCAATGACCATCATAATAAAAGTACAAACTTTATAAATGACCTGTAAAATAGAATGGGATTTTAATGGTAAAACTTAGTGTTTGGCTGTATTCATTTTGTACTTAAATCAGAACACATTAAAGATAAAAAGTAAATGTAATTGTTAGTAATACATAGATTCATTTTCAAGTTTAAAGATCCTAAAAATACTAAGTTATAATTCAGCCTATTAGAGAGATTCAGCAGTCGCTTAGAATAGTGCTTCCAGCTTAATATGTATGGTTTGGAGGCTTAATCAAACCAAATTAACTTCCACAAATGTGGCCTGCRGTAGGCTGCTGGTTATCATTCTCAATTAGAGGGCCCTCTGTTATTCTGTTTGATGGTCAAATCTGGATCTATCCAGGCAAGGACAGCTGTGGGTGATTCCTGTCCAAGCAACTCAGTTCAGTCCCTGCCAAGATTTCTCCAGTGTCAGAATGTCAACCMCAATGTTCATGTTTTCAGAGGAGTGCTTGAAGATTATTCTCTAAGGGGAGATTTTTAAATTCCCCAATTGAAATTGTGTTTGTTTTAATGGACTACCAAATATATAAAAAAATGCAACAAAATTCAAGCCTTGGTACTCTCCATGGGGAGGTGCTTAGGAATAGTTTTATTGTTTATACGTTGTAAATTTCTAAAATTACTTGCATTGTTTTTACACARTTATGCATTGAATATATACAATAGCTAATACTTAAGGCAGCACTAAATTGTATGTATGAAGAGTCCTCACTCTGCCCCTTGCCATTACCTCTCCTTAGAGACCTTCTCTTGGATCTGTCTGACCCTGGTATTTACCTCCATAGGAGATGGTACAGAAATTCTTCCTCACAACTCATTGTTTTGCATATGAAATTTCAATAACAAAATGTCAAATAAAACAGAAACACTGCTCATAAAACAAGATAACAGAAGATATGAAAATGCACTTATGCTGCAATTTCATAYTTTTAGTTACAGATGTTTTTTAATGTTAAAGAAGTTTTGACCTTCTCACCTGACATTTCTTCCATCCATCTCAAAGTCTAAGCACATGCATTCGTTCTTCCTTTCTCACAACTTTCTTCCCTCTCTTCTCCCTGCTGTTTACCTGACACATCCTCCCAACAGCTGGTACTGCATTCATTCACTTCTCTGGGCTCTTTCTGCTTCTCTCCAGTTCCCAGTGAGGGGGACCCACATGCAAACCCAGGAGTAAACTTCTCATTGTTGTGGATGAGAGAAAAAAGAAACTGCTTGATTGCTGTCTTTGTGCCATTTTTTCACCTCTTCCTTGTTTTGGGGGAAGCATAGTAGGCAGGTTAAACTATTTGAGACCTGGTGTGGGGAAAGATGCCTCTGTTCTCCCTTCATCTCCCAAGTGCAGAACCATATGCAGCCAGGTAATTCTAACTTGAATGCTAGAGGTATGGCTTAGTTGCCATGAGCTTCTAGATGAAACTCAGTCTTACTTGTATGACCTGAGGTTTTTCTTTGTGAGTTGTTTTAGAAATCCATCTTTCTTCTTAATCCTTCAGAAAACTCAGAAAGGTGAGCCTAACTTGGCGGCTTTGTATTCATTGCTGTAAATGTTCATATGCAACTTCTAGTCTCCAAAACCCATTATTTCCGGAAGTGTATCTTGTCCAATTTCCTCCAAATGTTTTGCTATCTACCTTTTCTGCA
>BDUI01000281.1:257106-277221 GCA_002335545.1 Apodemus speciosus
ACAATGACCAAAAGCAACTTGGGAAGGTATAGTGATTTGAGTGAAAATAACAATTACAAGCTCATGTATTTGAATGTTTTACCTCCCTCCCAGTTGGTAGAACTGTTTGGGAAGGATTAGGATGGTTGCTTGGTTGGGAGAAGTGTGTCACTTGGGGCTGGCTAAATTTTCAAGACTTTTTTTTTGCCATTCCCAATGTACACTCTGCTTACTACTTGAGGTATGAAATGTGAGTTCTCAGTCATTTCTTGTGCTATACCTTCACTCTGCCATCATATAGTCTAAGCTCAGGAAAAGTATACCCTATTACATGTTTTCTTTCATAAATTGCTTTGCTCATGATGTTTTGCCAGAGTAGTAAAAAAGTAATACAGGGGCAAATAGTTTATTTTAGCTTATACTTCCATATCATTGTCCATTGTTGAAGGAAGTCTGGGCAGGGGCTCTTAGAAGCAAAGATCATTAATGACTGCTGCATAATTCATTGCTTCCTATGGCTTGCTCAGACTTCTTTCTTATAGCAGCAAGGACCACAAAGTCCAGGATTAGCAAGGCCTATAGAAAGCTGGGGTATCCCATTTCAGTAATTAGTCAAGAAAAGTCCAACCCCTAAGGCTTGCTCACAGTTTAATCTGGTCAGTAGGCGGCATTTTCTCAATTGACTTTCCCGCTTCTGAAATGACCCTAGCCTATGTCAAGTTCACTTAAAAATTGTTCAGTTAAGTATAAATGACAGTCATCAATTATTTATTGTGCATCTGTTTGGCAATTTGAAGAAAATGTTTTGAATGTGAAAGGACTCATGAGAAAAAGTTATCAGCCTGAAGAGAGATGGCTGTTGAGAAATTGGCCTTTTTTTTTTTTATTATTGGATATATTCTTTATTTACAATTCATTTCCCTTTTTCTGGATTCCCCGCCCCCCCCCAGATGTCCCATATGTCTTTTTCCCTCTCCCGGTTCCCCCATTCACCCCTTAACACTTCCCTGTTCTGGTATTACCCTGCACAGCTGCATTGGGCCTTTCCAGAACCTGGGTCCACTTTTTCTTTCTTGTCGAGAGCATTTGATAGGTAGATTGTGTCTATAGAAATGGATAGAGCTRGAGAGCATCATACTGAGTGAAGTAACCCAGTCTCAAAAAAATACACATGGCATGCACTCACTGATAAGTGGATATTAGCCTAGAGAAATTGGCCTATAAGCTAAGGTACCACCACTGATCACTATGAGATCTCTTGGCAGGAAGACACTGAATATAATTAAGGTGTGCATTCTTCAATGAAATATAGCAATGTGAGAATGTATTTTTATTGCTAAGACATATTTATCTAAACAAACAGCATATTCTTCTTGGGCTGAAAAGAAAAAGATTGCCTCTGCATATATTACGCCCTGCGCATGTACCAAGTTTGATGCAGGTATTGCACACAAATAGTAAAGAAGCTGGGAGAAAATGACACAAGGAACAGTGGCAGTCCCCTAAACCTGCACTGTAGTGGGTATTCCTTTGTCCACACTGTAGGGAAGACTGCACAGACCAATTTCTGTCATTAAATTAATATTCTCTTCTAATATGTAAAGTGACACCTCAGAGTTAGTAGCCTAAGGAAAACAGAAAGACTTCCGAAAATTAATGTCGTCTTTGTCTAGCATAAAAATAACTCAAAAGCAGAGCTGTTAAGCATCAGCATTTTTAAGAAGGAGGAAAACATTAAGCAGTGGGAAAAGCAGAAGTGCATCTGTTTTTATTTTTCTATTTGAGTGTGTTCTCCAGACCAATTTCAGAGGGGGCTTGCAGGTATGTTTTCCTCTCCCAGATAAGATTTTAAACTGGCAATACATAGAAGCATTAACAACAAGAGGGGAATTTTATTAAGGTTTAAAATAAGTTAGAAGCCTTAGATATGTGCTCATATGGTCTTTTACAAACTGATTTTTAATTAATATTGACTAGAATCATTTAAATAAGTGATATTTGGTAAAAGATCTGGGTTCCATAAGTCCCTTCACAGAGACTCACTTGAGAAGGAATACAAAATTGGATAGTTTCAAATATAGACCCAGTGATAGTGATGGGCAAACAACATATGATGTTGATTTTAAAAAGCTATAAGTCTACAAAACCTATGTCATTTTGCATAGATTCTGGTTCAATGTTCTATTAGTTTCTGTCTCAACCAGATATTTCAAAACAGCACTGAGATGTGATCTTGTTTTCTTTCTCTGCTTTGTTTCTGGGTCTGTTTTTCAAGACCTTTATTATCACAGATTTCTTTTGAAGAAGGTAGTAGAGATGTAAGATCATGCTGGTCCTAATGCCGATGCATCCCCTGCAGGAAACAAGATGCTGCATCATATTTCTCCATTGGAAGGAAGAAAAGTGACTCATCCCTCAACATCCTCCAGCCTCATAGTTAAGAAACCAGCCATGCAATTTTTCCCCTTTCCCATGAAACTTGGTTTCTCTGATTCAGCATTTATCCTAGCTAAATTTTTTGTGGTTACAATAGGACAAGCTGTACTATTACTGGAATACATTTTTAATATAGATTATGATGAAAGAGAAAAAAGACTGTCACAGTATTTCTCAAGGACACTAAGAGTGTTCTCCAAGGATTATAGGCAAGAAGTGATTGACACTAAACACTCACTAAATGGCTGAGTTACAGAAGTCCAGATTTAGATCTCTGGCTTATCTAGTAGCAGAGGGATAAGAAAATTTCCCATTCTAGAAATTATCTCTGCTTAGGTAGCTGACACCTTTCTTTATTTCATAGGCTTCAAGGTTCAAACTATGCTTCCTCATGGATGCAGTCAAGCCTGAGAAGATGACTTAACTTTGCTTTTGAATGAGAAATAGTTATACTTTGCTACATGTCAACCTACATATGCTTCTTTGGCACATTTATGTTGCTAGTTTGAGTTTCATATAATGAACATTTAAGAAATTGCCAGTGCCTTCACCATGTGAGATGAGGTTGGATCTATGTGTGTTTCCTATTGTTCTAGCATCTTTGATCTAGACTCTTTCTACACTCATACTCATGGCGGAAATTCTCCAACATCATGTATTTTAGAAGCAAAGCGTGATGAGGAATAGAAAGTAGAAGGCATGAAGTAACCTAGGTTTTAAATAAATTAAAAATACAACGAAAGCATGAGTTGTTATTCTGATTTATCTAGTATGGTCCTGGTCTTAACTTTTGTGAAACACTGGGTGGAAACTTTTCATCAGTGATGAGAAGGGGAAGAAGAGGAAATGGCTACTTACCAAGTGTGAAGCACATTTTTCTTGGTGCTGAATTTTCTCCTGGAATGAATTTTTATGAGCATATTATGGACCGCTGAAAATAGAGTTTTAGTGGAGAGCCAAAACTATCTTAAATATATTTTACAGGCAAATGTGCTCCTGGGGTGATTTTTGTAAAGGTAAAGATATTAATTTTATGCAATCCATATGTATGTGTGTTTAAAAACATTTGAAGAGTCTCTTATTTTTAGCACAACAAGCATGTAATCAAAGGGAGAACAGAATGATTTGAAGAGTTTTTGAAGAAATTACACATGCTGTCTGTCAAAAGCACTGCATAATTCATCTCATTCTAATACACCAATTCGTTTAATGCCTTACATTCTAAGCATCAGGGAAGACAGATCAGTCTGAGATAATTCCAAAGTTTCTTTCTCAGAGAGCAATACCCATTTCCTTTTTGATGAGACTTTTCAAAGTATGAAAAAAAGTCTCTTTTCCCCATTGAGACATATTTGGTTCTAAATCCAACAATTTATTTAAAAATTTAGAAACAATGAAATAGGTTTTTTTATTTAAACATTATGATCTTTACTGAGTAATATTTGAAGGAATAATAAAAAGTTATGATCTGTGTGTGCTGAGTTAAAGACAGTAGCCTCAGATTGCAAATATATTCCTATAAGATTTAACTGAACTCCAACAACAAGCAACATCCCCTTCAAAGGAACCATATTGTGCTTCTTTTTAGGTAGTTTTGACTAATTTGAATTTACCACTGTGAAGAAAAGACTCTTGGACTTCTTTAAGCTTTTGTCTGCTAGTGTCAAGATGAGAAACAAAACTGAAAAAATATATGGCTAGAAAATATATCTATGGTTAGAAAAATGATAACCAATACTTGTAGAAAGGATTAAAGCGAAGCTCATTTTAGAGTTTTCTGAATTTAAAATGCAAAGAAAAAGTATAATGGGTTGGTCTGATCCTGCTTGTATCCTATGCTAGAACTGGTTCCTCAAGATGTGATTGGCCCTGAGGAGCAGAAGCTCACATACTCAAGTGATGTCATGTGAACCTTCTTCCCAATATAACTGGACAACCTTGATTGGGCAGAGGAGGATTTAAGATGTGACTGGAGGTTTGAAAGGAGATTGCAGGTTGAGATGGAGGAAAGGATGGATGGAGAGGAGGAAGCCACCATGGACTAGAAGTTTGTGGCCAGGAGAAACAAGTAACAAGGGACTTTATAGCTGGGGAATAAGTTAGAATATCCCTAGATCTGCCCAATATAGGCATTTGGCTTATAAATAAAATATCTGGATTGTATATCTTTAATAAAGGTTTATTACAGAACTAATTCTAACAACAGAAAAGAGAGGAGACTTGGAAAGAAGGGAGCTAGCATGGGAAGGGGAGGGGTGACCCAAGGACGTGGAAGCTCCTTATGAAAAGAAAAACAAACTCTTAATGTTCCTACAATTTTCACATTTATTTCACTTAACAGATCATTTGTATTACTTTTCCACAATTGTGCCACAGTTAGGTTTAATACAAACAAAAAGTGTTGGTGGTATTAATTTCTGTGCATCTATATGTATGTGTGGTCGTGTGTATGTGTGCATGTAGGAGGTAGGCATGCATGTAGATGCATGAGCATATGAAGACCAGGGGACAACCGTGAGTGTTGTTCCCCAGGAGATGCTCATCTCGATTTTTTGAGTGAGGCTCTCTCTCTCTCTGGCTCTATGTTCTCCATGCCAGGCCAGTGAATCCTGGGGTCCTTCCTGTACCAGGATCCCTGGACCTGGGGTTAGGAACATATCAAATGTATCTTTATATGAGTTCTGGGGGATGTCAGTTCCTCACAATTGTAAGCCAAGGACATTGTCAGCTCTGAGCTTTCCCCCCAAACCTGAGGTTCTTTTAGACAACTGACTTCTAAAGCATGGTTACATGAGAGACCTCATCACACCACACTCTATTTTGGTTTTATTCTTCACAAGACAATGGGGTAGTTTATGAAGCCTTCTTCAGAAGCAGTGACCTAGAGTAACCAATGCTTGAAGCCTGTAACTGAGCTATAGGAAATAAGCTATGAATGATTATGAAATGAAGAATTAATAACTAGATATGATGCTATCAAGTAAAATTTAAAGTTGAATATATTCTGCATGGCTCTGAGGATATGTATGGGTACCAGTGGGTCTTGTTATCCTGAAATAAGTGACAACTGAGAGTTCTTTGAAGGGGAGGCATTTTACTATAGAAAACTAATGAGTTAATTTCTTATTTCTGGATACATTAAAGAGAAGATAAGAATTTTTCGGTTTCCTCTCCATGATCCATGACTTTACTAGCCCTGAGTAATTAGCTAAAGTTCTAGTAGCAGTCATGATTTTCCTCTTGTTGAATGGATCTTAAGTTCAATTTGAGAGCTCATGGTTACTGTCAAGGTGTTTGTGCCATTATTGCACTGCTAGGGTTATCTCTTAGTGCTGTTTATTGTTGTAGTTCATGGGTGTTATAGCTGAGTAACATTGTTGGTTTGTTTCCTTCTTAGGAAAACTGCTTGGCACGTTGTTTATATAGTACCAAATGGTCTGCACTGAAAACATGCCTATGAGTAACATCATGAGACTGAACAGGTTGTATTTTTGCATATATACATAGGCATGTAACCATAATTCATGAAAAAGAGGCCAAGAAATAGAAAGAGAGTGAGCAGAGCTAAATGGTTGGGTTGGAGGTGTGGTGAAAGGAAAGGGGGAGTGGTATAATTATATTCAACTTGAAAAATAAAAGAAAAATTTGAAAAACCCACAACAAATTGGTGTGTGGACTACAGATCTGTATAGATTCTCATTGTGACACAACATAAGTGTCTTTAGAGTAGTTGTGTTTATTGACTCACTCTTTCCTGAGACAATTGAATCAGTAAAATATGTTAACACTGAAGTACTCTGAATCGTTTCCTCTGCTGTGCTAAACACTGGAGYCTTGTGTGAAGTTGACACATCCCTGGAGCATAAGAACATGGGCATTTTGCCCTTTACAGAAAGCACTAAGAGAAATCTAAAAATATCTTCACACCTCTGCTTGTGCTTGGCTTTGCTTTGGGAGGAAAGTTAACATTAAGCAAAATACCACTAGGAAGAAATGAAATATTGCTGTGACTAAGAATAAACGATGTTTGAAGTCCAGGAAGAGCCTGGCTCACACTATTTTAGAGAATATTTGGCTTTTGCCATATCAGACTTGATGGTTGTACACCCTGTGCTCAGTAGGTCAAACCAGCTTGGCCAGGTTCTCTCCTCTGTATGGGCAATGAATCTTCAGCAGCCTTTGGGGCCCCTTCAGAGGATTCATTGATTGCAAGAATTCAGTTTTATGATGGAGGTCAGGTATTCACTTCTGGCTCATGGCCGTTGTTTTCTATTTTCTGTTGCTGTCAAAAAATATCATTATCATGTAGCTAGACATGGAGCAAACCAGTGTATATCTGTTGCAAAGACTATGAACACAAGATATCTCTGATTGTAACTTGGGTACTTAGAAAATCACTTGATTCTTGATGCCCACTTTAAACCATTAATCAGAGCCCCTATGGTTAGAATTCTAGGTGTTAGTAATCTGTTCCCCAGAGACATCAATTGTTGTAGGTTGTTGAATGTTACATATGAAAAACTAAGTTTTTATTTATGTAATAAGAAAAGTTGCTTGATTGATCATGACATTAATAAGAATGAAAATTAAATCAGATCAATCAATGTAAGACCATTAAATATAAATAAAGATATAAGAAAAGGAAAATGTCTATCTAGTTTCTTAATTTTCTTAGGACAATTGCAATTAAGGAAAAATTTCAGGGGTGATGCTGCTGTTCTTGAACTTACACAGTAAAGCAAAAATATTCTCAGGCCAGAGATCAACACAACTAAGATCTGTAGTCTTCAGTGACAAGGAATGAACTGACCAGTTTCTCATTAACCGACAGCATCTTTAAAGTGTTCCATGTTCTTGCTATTTTGAGCACAAACCAACTTGTTTGTGAGTGGGGTGAATAGAACATGCTTCACATTGTGGTGTAATTTGATCTGAAATGCACAGAATATAAGTGAAATAACTCAGTCAATCATTCATTTGTGGTGGGAAGGGATGAAAACTTCTTGAGAGTCATTGAAGTCCTTATCTTCTTCCCCAAAGTTTTGCAGAGTTTTCAGGCTAATTCAAAACAGTGATTTTTCTGAAGACAGATATACTTTTAATATTGACAGCTCCTAACTGGCATATTTTATATCTATTTGTATGCTAATATACAATTACTTAATTATCAGTTTATAGTGTCAATAGAATGGCAATTCAGACTGGAAATGAAAATGCTAAATGTCTTTATGATGCTTAAAATAGCTCATTATTTTATAGCGTGTATTTTTTCCCATCAGAATTGTGAAAAGTCTTTTGTATTTTGTACATTTTCTGTATTTCTCTTCTTCAAATATTCCTTTAAATGTAAAGAGTTATTTTCTTTCTTAGTCTGCATCTGTGTATACTCCTGTCCTCCCCCAGGCCAAATAATGGACCTTCCTGCTAGACATGGGTAATGAGGGGTAGGGATTTTGTGGTTTGAAGCAGGCTCCCTGTGGAATTTCTTTGAACTACAGAAACCCCATGACTTGCTGTGTCTTTTTATTTTCTTTTTACTTTTTTTTTTTACCAGTTTAGCACAAACCTTGCCTTTCAGTGCAACTACACGTTCAAAGCAAAATGTAAAATTGTATTAGTTTAAAGGACTCATTAATTTTCTTTGTACTCAAAATCACCCACATTAACAAATGCAATGTGCTGATTCTGTATTCAAGCTCATTTCATTTTGGGTGCTATTAACTTCAAAGGAAACCCGAGAGAAGAATATAAAAGAATTAAATTCTTGTGTTGAAAAATTAATACTTTACTGACAACTGACCCACTTTTTAGTTTCTTCTGTTTTATGAAATTTTAAAGTTTTTCTATTTGTAAGACAGATCTATAGTTAATCTTGTTCCAAAGCATTTCACCTTTAAAGATTAAACTGTCTACCCTATCCATCAATATTGGTGTCTGAATTCTTACGGTAGAATGATTTTAATATCCCTTTAAAATCTTACCATTCTACAGTCGTTTCTGTTCTATGACCATTAAGCGTCTGTTGTTTTTACTATGACAAATACTAAACCAATGAAAAAGAGTTCCTAGGTGAAGCGATGACTCTCCCATTTGATACTTAAAAGATTTTCAATGCTAAGATTAGATGGCAGGTTTTATACAATAGCCTCAGCTACACAAAGTAACTTCAGTTTCTTAGGATGCCCTGCTTTCTCACAAGTACAGAGTAAATAACTTTCCTATTCAAATTTCAGAAGTGCTCATTATCTTGATTTTTCTGTTTTCTCATGTTAGGAATCAATCCTAGGGATTCATGCATGTGAGGGTAGCTTTCTACCCACACCTTGAGCTTTGTCCACAATCCTGTTTGTCTCTTTTACTTTCATTGTTTAATTTGCAAGTGGAGTTCTATGTTTGAAAAAAATGAACAAAGCACATATAAATAAACATTAAAATTTTATTGTTTCCTCTATTGTTATGTCTCTCCCCAAGAGAATTTGTATATCAACCCTGTATGTGTAAAAACATTTCAGTTGAAAACTGACACTTCTCTCCTAAGACTAAGTCTCTGGGGGATTATCTTTGGTGTTTCTGTGTGTGGTATATGATGAAAATTATTGAAAATAATTTTCTTTATTATTGATGAAAATAAGTGTCTTTAGTGTTTTTCTATCTTAATACAAGTGAAGCAAACCTGTGCAGTGAGGTCAGCTGAGATACTGAGTTGGTGCTCTGAGCAGGACAATTTGTCTGCATCAGTATTGTGGTATATATGTACCAGGCAATCAGTCAAATCTTGTGGAATTTTCATACTATATCTCACTTGGAGTTGTACTGTCTTTATTGTCTAGTTATTGCACAAGTAGACATACCCTGTGAAGTTAGGAAGAGATGATGGAGTTAGAGTCCAAGAAGAACTTTACAGCCATAGGCAGAGCACCTAAGACAATACATGAGCTTGACCAGCATTAGCTCTACAGAGCCTAGGCAAGTAAACACAATAGTATCTGCTACCAACATGAAGTTTAGTCTGTATTGCTGGAAAGCCAGTATTTAGATGAAATTTAGTGCTTTCTGTTGAAATGGCAGACTTAAGTTCCTAGGCCAATATTTCAATAGCAGCTCATTCTCTGAAGTATTCTATAAAATCTCTCAAAGTTGAAATTTTAGCTTATCATTATCATCATCATCATCAACATCAACACCACCACCACCACCACCACCACCACCACTACCATCATCATCATCATCATCATCATCATCATCATCATCATCATCATCATTATTAATTTGGGAAGAATAATGGACAGAGTTTGGATTGGAGTATTTAAGATTGTCTTTAGAATCCAATAAGAGAGGATGCTCACATACATAAAGTAGAATGCATAAAGGCTGGCACCATAAGATAGTTCTTTCATTTCCTCTGAATTATGCATGCATCATAGAAGTAATGTACATAGAATGTAGGATACATAATAGTTTCTATCATCTAGGGTGGTCTATGGTCTGAGTCTTACAGTAGGATGATCCAAGCCACACATTTTTTAATTCATTCTCTTACTCTTGCTTTCATTGTGCATAGGTGTGATGACAGTGCAGCCAAATAGAATGTCAGTTGGCATCATTCACTGTCGTCCATGTAAATGCTCATTACCAGCTGTTAAAAATTCTTACCATCTCTCTGCAGTAACACTAAATAGTCAATAGCTTTCTTTGTTTCTGGTTGACTACATGTAAGACTTGATTTGGGAATTTTAATATGGTGTTCTGTGGGGTAGCCACACAGTAAGATATCTTTCTAAAAGGGATTGACTTTAATAATACAAACTCTAGCCAGGCTCAGGTTTTCATTGTCTTGCATTATAGGCAGTTCTTGGCTTTTTAACTTTTATATTTCTTCCTCAATGCTTCAGTAAGTTGCATAACACTTTATGACCTTGAAGCCTCAGGAATAATGTCTAGGGGTTTTACTTAACCAGGTATATTAAAGTAATTGATGTGTGCTGGGCGATATGAATTCAGAAGCAGTTAAGTGGTTACCATTGTTGTGTTCTCAAATTTTCATCAGACCATTTAATATTCTTATTTGCCTCTTAGTAACACTCATCTGATCCTTACAGTTGAGAGCAATTGGATTTCCTCTAGGGACAAAATTCCCTTAACAGGGAAGTAGTAATTCTTTTGGTTGGTAGAACTACTAAGACCACCACTGTAGCCTCTTAGAATTTCTCAAATAATTTGAAATATTTCTCCAATGCATTAGAAAATGTTATTTTCATCTCTGATGAAATAAAACTGATTTTCTGAAAACCACAAAATCTCATGAATTTGATCATTTTTGCTTCTTTTTATTCTCTATTTTCTGACTTATAATTTTAATAATTCATAAGAAAGTGAGACAAAGATCTATTCTCAGCACTAACCTATTTCTAGGGGACTTGTCTTTTCTACGACACTTAGTGAAGGGAAAGCTTTTAAGTCATTGTCCTATTAGAACTTATATAAATGTGCTCAATGATGAGGGTCAGTAGAGGGTAGATGCCCTAGACTAAAACAAGAAAAATCCAAAGCTTTCTTGTTATCAGTTCATCTGTCAAAGKGGAAGATGAGTGTCTCTTCCCTTTCTCAGACCAAAGAAGCAATGATAGACCCGACTAGGTACATGGGAACTCTCACAGTGTATTCCAGGGGCAGCTACTTCTCATTTCAGGAATAGATGCTTGGCTGTCTTTCCCTTTTCTCTTCCAGACACACTTGCAATTCCATGGGGGGTTATAGATCCAATGTATAGATCAGTGCAAACCAAAGATGATTATTCCCCAAACTTAAGCATCAGCGAAAGAGGAGTGATTTCTGGGAAATAGTGGAGACATTTAACAGGTAACATATGCTTAAATATGTTAAGGACGATGAGTTAATATAGATAGTATAGGATGTCTCAAGGTCTTGTGTCTTCAGAGATGTGTTGCTGAATAACATAGTCCTGAATGGTTGGCATAGGTGGGCAGGACAACAAATGAGTGAATTTACAATGTGTTGAACTCTGTTCTCTGGAGAGTTATCATCTGGTAGACACAAAATAAGGAATCACCATAATTTGGAGATTTAAACCTTAAAAAGGTAGCCTAATTGAACATGGCGTATGGAGTTGCCAGAAGAGACTATGAAACTGAGGCCAAACTCACTCCCTAAGAACCTAGAGAACATCAAAGCTTAAGTAGAAAATAAGGGCCAGTGTGGAAATGAGCAGAGCCATGGAGACTGAAAAATGATTGCAGAATTGCCATTCTTGTACCTGACAGTTTCTAAAGATTTATTTTTAAATTACGTGTATGTGCGATTTTCTCTGTGTACGTGTATATGTCTCATGTGTATATGCAGGTTCCCTTGAGCCACATTACACCCTTTTGAGTTGGAGTTAATGGGGGAACGTTGGGCAACCAAAGTGGGTACTGGCAGCTGAACTGGGGTCCTCTGAAAGACCAGCAGATGCTCTTAACTCCTCAGCCCCAAGTACGTCACATTTTAACTAGGAATTTAAAAGAATTAAAATTAACAAGTGAAGAGTACTTTATCCAACAAATTGATCAATGAATAAATGAATGGCTGTAATTACATATTTATACAAAATACATTTTAGAAGATACATAATGATAGAATTATAATTTCCTTTACTTGAAGGAAGAAAGTATTTTTTTCATTTTTATTGGTTATTTTATTTGTTGACACTTCAAATGTTATTCCCCTTCCGAGTTTCCCCTCCACAAATCCCCTATCCCCTCATCCTCCCTGGCTTCTATGAGGGTGCTCCCCCACCTGCCCACCCACTCCTGCCTCAGTGCCCCTAGCATTTTCCTACCCTGGGTCATTGAGCCTCCACAGGACCAAGGGGCTCCCTTCCCGTGATGCCCAGTAAGGCCTGCAACATATCCAGCTGGAGCCATGGGTCCCTCAAGGTGTACTCCTTAGTTGGTAGTTTAGTCCCTAGGAGCTTTGGGGGGTCTGGTTGGTTGATATTGTTGTTCTTCCTATGGGGGTTACAAACCCCTTTGGCTCCTTCAGTCCTTGTGAGAGAGAATATTCATATGTATTTTGTGTTCTCTTTTAAGATTTAAGGAATGTGCAAGTGTTCACATACCAGCCTGGGGAAAGCGTTGCGTGAAGTCACTGACTCTGAGGGATAGAATCTTGGGAGGCAGGCTCCACTGAGAGAAGACAGAAACCTGTGCTGGCAAATGGGGAAAATGAGGAAATCGGGGTCCCATTTTTTATTCTTAATGTATTTCATAATTAGTTTTCTGATTGGGCAGGCATGTAGGGATTGGCAAGCAGTTAGGCAGATGTTAGTGGAAATGGGAGCGACTGAGGCACTGAGAACACGAAAGGGGGCTCCTTAGTTCTCTCTTAGAAACATACTTTAGAGAGGTCTGATAAAGACTAAAAATTGAAAGGACAGGAGCCACTTTGTTGATGTCCACTGCAGCAAGAAACAGTGACTTGCGACATTCAGACATGGGCCTGTAAAGACCACAAACTTCTCACATAAAAGATGCAGATCGGTTCTAAGAATTTGCCCCAGATGGTGATTGCCTGATGGGTTAAAAGCTCTTTGATCCTGGGGTATAATTTTAAAAGTACACAAATAAAACCCTTCAGCAACGGAGGAAATGAGAAATTCATTTCTATCATCAAATGGGTAACACCTCCCTCTAACATATCCATTAACTAATTAGACACAATTTCCGTGCAAAGAGTTTATCTCAGTGCCCTTTCTCTCTTGGAACTGATAAAAACCRATAAAACTGTCTTTGCTCTGTTTGCATGCAACTTCCAAATTCAGCAAGTCACCGCCCCCTCCTTTTTTTTTTCTTTTTTTCTGGATACTCATCCACATCTTTTGAGCTCACTCATCTGTGGCTGGATTTAATGAGACCTACATCCTGTGAAATAGGTTGTGGAAGTTATTGTAATGATTATTAAATCATTCTCTCAAGTCTTTTTAATCTTTGAAATGTTTAATTTCCCAAATCCCAAGCGGTCTAGTAAAATGAAAACACTGCAGAAGCAGTGCTCCCACTCTCCCACCTTCCCCTAAAGGGAACGACACCTCCCTGCATCCCGCGATGTTTACTGACAGGCRCTATGAAGATGAAAAAGCAGCAGCGCCTCACATTGCAAGGTTCTCGATATTTCTCTACAGTTCCAACTGCAATTTGAGGTAAAGGAACCAAACCAAGACAGCAGGTTTCTTAAAGTAAAATATGCTTATGGGGTGAGAAGGAAAACTGTTGCAGAGGCCATAGTTTTATTGTTTGAAAATGGATTTCGAAGGAAGACATTTTAGCTTTGCTAAACTTAAAGATGAAAGCATGTCATGACTGACAGATTGGGACCTGCTGCTAAGACACACCAGGAGCTTCTTCAGGGCAGCAGAAGCCGTAGCGATGGCACAAACATTTTTTCTTTGGTTTTGTTTTGGTATGTTTTCAGATTACCCAGTTCGCGCTTGACTTCACAGTTAATTTTGACTCACTTTTCTGTCTTGAAAAATGGACTTTATAGTCACCCTAGGTCTAGAAAGAGAGCAACAGGTTTGATATAGGATATCCTGAAATAAAATAAGTCCCCATGTGAGTTTGAATAGTCAATCCAGTATATTTTCCTTGAAGGGAAAGATGAGAGGGGCTCCTGACACAACACGTTGTGTTATCAGAAGGGGTGAAATGCCTCTAGATATGCAGAGTCTCAAGTGAGAAGGGGTGAATAGGGGAACGGGAAGGGGGAGGGGAGGGAAAAAGACATATGGGACATTGGGGGGCCGGGGAAACCAGGAAAAAGGGAAATGAAATGTAAATAAAGAATATATCCAATAAAAAATAAATTCAAAAAAAAGAAATATGGAAATCATGTATGTCTATTCCAGTTGTGCCATTTTGCAGTTCATTGGCAAATTTCTATTTCACTTATATGCGATTTTTGAAAACACTGTCAAAAACATACCTTAAAAGTGCTCCAGTTTTCTTTCATAAGTAATGAAGTATGAATCATCTCTCCCTGCAAAACTCAGAAAAAAATTTGATGAAATTATATTTGCCTGTGAAACGTAGGCTGGTTTTGAGATATTCATTATAGTCTTTTATCATTTTTACTTAGAGAATATTGAAATTACTACTGAAATTAATCAATGTGGGTTATCAAAAGTTAAGGGGATGTGTTATATCAATGTGAAGTCAAGAGGTAATTAAGGTTTAGGACTGTGTATATAATTTAATAACTTTTCTTTGCTTTTAAGAAAAGTGGTCACTACCAAGGCAATTTTGAGGACTTCAAGAAGTAAATTAAAAGTGGTTTTATTACAGTGCCTCTTCCTGCCACTGCTGGGACCCTGCTGCTGGACACGGTGGGAGTGTGAAGATGATGGCAGGAAGTCACTTTCCCTGCTTTGTCTTAACACGTGACCCCACCTAAATAAATTTACAAGAATGAATAACTCTTCTCTTGTYGCTATGCAAAAATACTTACTGCCTGAAAGTTTTCTTATGGCTCCTAATTAAAAATTGTCTGGTTCCTTTTAGACTCAGTGGGATTATTATACCTTATATTATATATGAGGTAATCCCATAATTCCATTGAGCTTCAGGTTACAATACCTGAGAAAGATAGAGCCAATTCTGATTTATCTGTTTCTTTCTTCCTTGCCATTTCCCCCTGAACTTCTGGAATAATCTATTATTTGTCTTCTTTTAAATTGAAAGGTACTTACTGGACCTCATGGGATACATCTATTTTTACATACAACTCCGCTGATAGAATTCTGGCTGAGGCTCCCTTGGGACAGGTGTTATATCTGATCTGGTTCCCTGCAGCTTCCATGCCCGATCCGTTCACTTCCAATATAGGCTTCATTGTATTTTTTATTATTTATCTTGGGGAGAGGTCTCTTAACCCTATGCAGCTATCTTCTTTGGCAGACCCTTTAGAAGACACATTTAGGCCAGATAACTCCTTGACTCAAGCAAAAACACAGATATCCAGTGATGAATAGGTAGAGTGTGGTTGCCTGGAGTGGCAATGCTTCTTTCAGCCATCTCAAGCCAAACACCAGTCTAAACGCCCTGTTTCTGCATGCTAGGAAGCAGCCTACCATACTCATCAGTACTGCAGCATAATGTACTCACACAGCATACTGAAAATTCTCAGAGTACTTTTTGAGGTTTTTGTATTTGCCAACTGCTTTTTATAGAAGTAGGGAGGAAAAAACGCCATATTGCTCTAACACTGTTTCCAAACAAAGGAAAGCACAAGCACACATTTTTAGGATTGGCAAACCTCTTTAACATATATATGTTCTAGGTTAGGACAAATAAATATGATTAAAATAGTTTTATAATCTCCTAGTCTGACCAACAACGTAGGTGGTCCAACATCTCACTATAGGGCAGTGGTTAGTCTAAAAACCAAATGTAGCTTGCTGGATTAATTTTAAATAGTTTGTGTTTTATGGGTGTGATTTTTACATTTTTCATTGGTTAAAAAACTCAAAAGAAAACACATAAAAATGACATGAGGATCGTTGCCTGTAAAGTTTTGCTAGAATGCAACCACACCTATTACTTGTGCATTTCCATGTGTGCTTTACTSGGGAATGAGGGAGATACATGAGTGAAGCTATATGAGTTGCAGTGACTAAATATTTACTCTGTAATTCTTTTTAAAAACTAGTTGGTATTCTTTGCTGCAGAATGTGATATACTTGGAATCTGTTCTATTGTTCTTGACTACTGACATCTCTGTTAAGATTTAAATGGCAAAGTTCCACTTTTAACATTGTGTTGCCACATAGGAAAATTATCAAGATATTATCACTTTCTTAATTTTTATGGTTCTTGATTGAGTCCAAGAAAATTGTTTTGGCTACCATTATACATTCAACAGAGAATTTTAAAGCATGCTGCTTTCTCATCCATGTGATGCTGTTGTTACCAGGGCTTCCTCCACAAGACCACAGTGCCCATGGGTCTATGAAGAGCACAGAGATGAACCACTCTAGAGATGGTTTTAGGGAAAAGCTTTTGCTTTGTGGCACATGAACAATTCCTTATGCACAGTAAGCCTATCAACTCTGCTTGGTTAGTGCATTTCTTTTTTTAAAATTGGACAGCAAGTGCTCATACCACCAGGATCTCTATGAAGAAGAAGCAAATAAAAGGAGACATGAAGAATGCAGACTTGTCATCAGGCCAGCTTTTGGCTACTTCCGAATTCTGTGTTCTGACTTCTTGGAATACTCAGAATAAGGTGTGCCATGCTTCTTATTTAGAACTGCAGTGTGCCAGGTATTCTGGCCATTAGGTCTTACCTATGTTTTCTCCTGCAATGTGTTCCCTCCCTGGGACTGTTGAAGGCTGGAAGTTGGTATTATATATGTACACATATTCATGATACTTGATTGCCATGCTGCTTGATAGTTTCCAATGAGAACACAGGACACCATATGTTTCAGAATGTCAGTGAGTTTTGGACAGTGCCACTCTATGTCTGTGTGGTTGTCAGCATTGGTTTTGGTTAGTTTTTTAAGATTATAAATGAATAAAAAGATTAACCATAGTATTTAAAGTGACTCAAATACCAGATAAAAAGTATTAATTTGGAAAATCATAATTAAGACATGAATGTAAATCCTTACTAGATTTATTTTATTTTATTTTATTTTTTATTTTCTATATTCTTTCTTTACATTCCGAATGCTTTCCCCTTTCCCAGTTCCCCCCTCACCATATGTCCCATAAGTCCCCTTCCCTCCGCCCTTTCACCAGTCACCCCTCTCCCATTTCTCTGTTCTGGTACTCCTCTACGATCTCCACGGCATCCCACAGAAGAAATTGCATGATGATTTCCAGAATACTAAGTTTGGTGTAACTAGCTTTTCACTAGCATATAAACTTCTTTATGATTCATGTTAATAAAATATAAATTTTCAGCAGACCCTGCTGGGCTTCCGGATGGGTTCAGAGCTGAGCCTTCATTTTGCATTCTTCATGCATTTCCTCAGACTGTTTCCTTGGGCCTGAAGCACATTAGCCACCCTTGGTTTTGCTTGTTAAGATCCTACCTAGCCTTTATGATTTGGTTCCAACATTACTTCAGCTGAGACATTAATTATGCTTTCTCTTCTGCTCATAGTGCCTTATTATTGGCTCCACTGTATGAAAGTCACACTTTAATTTGGCATCTAGCTTTTTGTGCTTGCACCTCTCTATCTGACTTTTGAAGGCAGGGGTTATATCTTGAGTGCTTTGTATTCCCTGCAACACTTGTATTCAGTTAGTGGATTTCATAAAATGTATCTACTAGAAAGGCAGAATTCTAAACTTTGTAAACTTATTAAATTTAAAAATATTACCAAGCTTAAGTAAGCTAGAATAGTGACCATGTGTGAATATTTTCACATGGATTCAAGTTATAATTTTTGCATTAATTTATTTCAGGAAAAATAAATATTTGTAAGGCACAGATAGTCTTCAAATTATGCACATCATGTTTAATGAGAGCTGTAGAAACCCAGGGTTATGCTCAGTCATTACTTACTTGAATCTGATAATTTTGAATGATATACTTAAGTTACAGCAGTGAACACTGAGAAGAATTTTTTTTAGGGAAAAGTATATTACATGCCTTTTTTATAAGGTGAACTGAATCAGAATCAAAAATATTACCAATCTCTTGTATAAGCTAAGTGCTTAGATGAGATGAAATGGGTGTTTTGATATGGCTACCACTTTCTGTGGGTTCTTTTATCTGTAAGGTTGTCAGTTTTAGCTTTTCTGGAGTGCTCTGAGACCTGTGAAGTTTCCTTTATAGAGTTCCTAATTTTATCATGCTTATTCCAGGACTGTAGACACATACAAAAGGAGTTTACATTGGCTGTGTGGGTTTCAGTTGAATTCTATTTACTATATACTTGCCTTTTTTGACTTGATTTTATTGGGAATCATTACTTAAAAAGTAGTTCTACGAAAATAGTGTCATATTGTCACACAAAGATACAGATACTAAAAAAAATTAAGGACATTTTGTAAGTAAACCTTACAGTATTTTTAGAGAAGACATTTAAGTGTATTTTTGACTAGTCTAATGCTAGCTGAATAAGTAAAATGAACACTTAAGTGGGACATACAAGTTCAAAATGTTTGAACCAAAAATTTGTAACTATTGATGAATGTAAAATGACCTACATTGATATGTTGCTTTCATCTTACAAATTGAACAAAAAAAAAAAAAGGAAGGAAGGAAGGAAGGAAGGAAGGAAGGAAGGAAGGAAGGAAGGAAGGAAAGAAAGTAAAAATATCATTGACTTCTTCCATTTGTTTCATGGTGGATATTGTTGTTATGAAGACTTACTCTGGAGCATCTATATATCCTGTCCCAGGAATAGTTGGAAGAGTAATTAATACAAACCTTCCTGATATTGTAATAGTCACTGGTTTTGAATTTTTACATTAACTACTTTTCTAATATTTTTTCCTTCTGATAATCATGCTCATGCTTATTCCTTGAGAATATGTGTAACTTCAAACTATATTGAAATTTTCTTTCACTTCTAACAAAAAGTGTCCTGTTTATAATGCATGGGGCAAAGAATTGCCAACTAGCAACCCAACATATTGCATGGTTTTGTTTGTGTGAGTGTGTGTGTGTGTGTGTGTGTGTATGCCTGCGCACACGCATATTTGTATATGCACGTGTCTACTTCAGTTTATAATCACATTACCATTTCTACAAGGCCCAGAAAGGAAATGTGCACTCCTCTAAGCACCTGGCCATGCTCACTTGATTTGGTTTAGAACCAAAGTGATGCCCAGGGTAAAGGCAAGAAAACACGAAGAACCAACCTTATGATCTGTCCACCAACCTAGAGCCAAATCAAAATTGTGAATGATATTCAACCAAAGGTTCAAGGAAATTAGCTGTCTACATTATTAAAAAAAAAAACTGAAATTACTTCTAGCTGGAACCTTCATGTAGGGAGTGGTTCTGATACTAAGGTCTGGTTCCCCAATTGGACCGACCAATAAAGATGCAGGGGGCTAATTTATGGGTGGAAGGAAAGAGGCTGGACTTCCGGGTTCCCAGAAGAGGCTAAGGGATGCAGCAGGAGTAGAATTTTTGCCATGTTTCAGAGAGGGAAAAGGTGACCAGTCATGTTAGATCTCAGGGCAGAGCAGCCATAGGCCACTTCCCCAGGTGGGGGATTAGAAATGGAACTAGATGCAGGGCAGTTTTGGGTTGTTGAACAGGGCTAAGGTAACTGAGCAACTAAAGTTGGGGGCAGATTTAGGGTTCTGAGCTAAGAGTATTGGAAATGACACACTAGCTACAGGAGATCAGAAGCTCTGAGCAATTGAGCTAATAAGGCAGATTGAAAAATAAGTGAGTGTGTGTGTATGTGTGTGTGTGTGTGTGTGTGTGTGTGTGTGTGTGTGTTTCATTAGCCAATCTGATGGAATCTGGGCAGGGCTGGTAGTGTGGTCCACTCAGAGTTTAAAGCAGGGTAGTAAGAATTATACCTTACAGCTTTATACTTCCAGAAGTATGCATCTTTTTTGATCAAAACCCCAACCTGTCCCTTCAGAGTTAACTTGGTGTGTGTGTGTGTGTGTGTGTGTGTGTGTATATATTCATATACATATTCAAATACATATACATTCATATTCATATGCA
>BDUI01000282.1:21993-33790 GCA_002335545.1 Apodemus speciosus
TGTTTTGTTTTTCGAGACAGGGTTTCTCTGTGTAGCCCTGGCTGTCCTGGAACTCACTCTGTAGACCAGGCTGGCCTCGAACTCAGAAATCCGCCTACCTCTGCCTCCAAAGTGCTGGGATTAAAGGCGTGTGCCACCAACACCCAGCTACATCTGCTCTTAACAAGGACCCCAAATTCAGTTTCCAGCACCCATGTTGGATGGCTCACAACTGCCTGAAATTCCAGCACGAGGGAATCTGATGCCTTTGGACTCTGTGAATATCTGCATTCATCTGTACATAGCTACAAGCACACACACATAATTAAAACAAAACAAAACGGGGAAAAAAAAACCCCGTAAGGACTTACCATTGTTTTTATTTGCCTTTAAAAACTCTTTAACTGCACATTTGAACTGAAAGATAGTGTTATTATCAGGTATCTGATGACCAACTGTAAGAATTTTTATGTAAGAAATAGTTTCTGGCAAATCCTAGAAAGCAAAACAGATGAATATACATTATTACATTTGTTAAGTAGATACTGAAAGGTGTGAGGAGCCTGAATATAAACTGATAATGACAAACTCACTATGATAGCATTTCTGACTAAAGAGCTACTTCTTAGAAAGTTGTTTCAACCAGGAAATAGAACTTGCTTCTCATTAAGACTACAGGACAGTCACTAGGTATACAGAACACACCAAATTCAATGTGAATCAGGGTATATATATATATATGGTGTGACTAAATATTATGTGAACAGTTCTACCTAATAATTATTTTACTCTTCTATGCCTGCACAAAGTAGTAATGTGCTGGGCAAAAGGAGCTATGAAAACAAAGAACCAGGAAGGGAGGGGCTGGAGAGATATGGCTCAGAGCTTAGCAGTGCTTGCTGTTCTTCCAGTAGACGTAGTTTAGTTCTCAACACCCATGTCTGATGGCTCACAACAGCCTGTAACTCCTGCTCCAGAGGATCCGGCGCCCTCTTCTGACCCAGCCGGCACCTACACTAACACAGAAAGACACAGATATATACACAGAAACACACACACACACACACACACACACACACACACACACACACACACACACAATAAATCTCAGGGAAAAAAAGAGAGGTTAGGTGAAAATCTGTAACTCTGGGTGTAACTGGAATTTTACAGAGTTCCTGGCTCTGTCTACAAAAAAAGCTTATGAACAATGTCAGACTATTAGCAATAAATATACCCAACACTCATATATCTGAAAAACTATCAACACTGAAAGGAAACAAATCTTTTAGTCAGCTTGTGACAGGAATAGCTAAGATGAGCCTGGAACTTCTTTCATGCAGACAAAGTGATCACTAATGATCAGGACATCTTAACAGGTTAGCACTGAGAACGGTTATTCTAGCTGAGGAGTTGCTGGCAGCGGATAGCTAAGAGGCCAGTTTCCTTGGGAGTGTGGCCCTGGGTCATTGGCCATGTTCCAGTAGATGGCTTTAATGCATATGCACTTGAGCAGCACTAATTTTGGACTTGGTGGATTATTTTTAAAAAGCAGAATGCGGGTGGGGTGGAGAAATGGCTCAGAGGGTTAGAGCTTAAGACCTGGGTTGAGTTCCCAGCACCCACACCAGGCAGCTCACAACTACCTGTAACTCCAGGTCTAAAGGATCTGACTCCTTCTTCTACCCTCCACGGGTACCATCAAGCATGTGGTGAACTTATTACAAAAAACACATTAAAAAAAGAAGAGGACATCCCACTGGAGTGTAAATCAGGAGGAATTAGTGTGATATTGGGGTGATTGTGATCAGAAAAGTGTATTATACGTGTATGAAGTTCTTAATAATGTTGTCTAAAAAAGGTTTTAGAAGCCCCAACTATCCGAAGAGAGGCCCTCTACCTGTGCTCCAATTCAAAAAGGCAACTACAGGGGTATTTGTAATGACAGAAAAAAAATGTAACTAACTAACTAAAATCTGACAGTCATTGTTGGCAGGTATCAGGGAGCCAGGATGCTATTTTGAAAGCAGTTATACAGAGGAGAGAATACTGTGGACATCACTGAGTAAATGAACAAGCAGAAACTTCATTAAATAAAACATGAATGATAAAATTCACCTTGTATAGCCTGGTATGGTGGCGTACACCTGTAATCCTAGACCCTGGGAGGCTGAGGCAGGATAATCTTGAGTTTGAAGTCAGCCTGGGCTACACAGCAAGAGCCTGTCTCAAAAAAAGAAAAAAGAAAAAGAAGATCAACTTTTTGAAGCCTCCAAGGAATTAGTAGATCAGTCATTAATTAACTAGTAATACCATAAGAGACAACCCCTCACTCTCTGCCCTCCGAACTGAGGACACATGAGCATTAGTGCAAACACTTCATGTCAGCCATGGCTGTGCACCCTTGTAGTGCTGTGTCTGAGTAGGCTGAGCACAGGAATTCAAGATCAGTCAGTGCCACATAACAAGAACCCACCTCGAAATACACAGAAATGCTCAAAATTGCCATGTTAAAAGGAAAATCCTGCTCACAGTTAAGAGCCTTTACTGTTCTTGAAGAGAATGAGGGTTAAGTTCCCAAGACCCAGACAGCCAGTAACACTGTCTGCAACTCCAGTTCCAGTGGATCTGACACCTTTTTCTAAGTTCCATAGGCTCCAGCATGAATGTGTTGCACATAAACTCATGCCAGGATACAAACAAACGTTAAAACAAATAAAGACTATYTAGAAAAGGAAATCAAGCTGGGTGTGGTAGCCCATGCCTGTAATCACAGCACTTGGGAAGTAGAGGCAGGAGGATCAGGAGTTTCAGGCCATCCTCGGTGACTGAGTATAGCCTGGGCTATATGAGACACTAGCTCAAATTAAAATAAATAAATGAATGAATGAATGTAGGTGGAGTGCTATATAGTTATAATTCCAGCATTAGAGACTGAGGAGGAAGATCATGAGTGTTAGGTCAACCAGGGCTACATACTAGGACTGTGTTTCAAAAACTAAATCCCAACAAAACAATAAGGGAGAGAGGGAAGGAAGGCAGGGAAGGGAAACCAGGGGTTAGGGGGTCAGAAGGAGGGAGGAGGGAGAAAAGGAGGAGAGCAGAATCCTGACCGTGGCTGTGCCAGCACACTGCAGGAGAACAAACGGGCCGTCCTAGCATGTGGAGGCACACAGCTAACATTTAGATGGTACAGCCTGTCTGCATCTCTCAAAGCGAGAATTCAAGGGAGGGACACACAGAAAGAGACATGGACAGCAATGTGTGGACTTAATCAGAACAGACAAACAACCAACTGCAAACTAACAATTCTTATGACAGTCGTGAGCTATCAAATTGCATATCTGACATAAAAGAACTGATGTTAAGGAAAAAGTATTGTATCTTACATACTTCTATCTTACATACACATATCAAAGATGTAGAGATGAATTCTATAATATTTGAGAGTTCCTTTAAAATAAGACAAAGCATGCTGGGTGTGGTGGTGCACACAATGAATCTCCACACACGGGAGGCAGGAGCAGGCGGCCTCTGTGGGCTGGAGACCAGCCTGGTGTACATAATAATTTCAGGCCAGCTATAGCCACACTGAGACTCTTTCTCATGAAAAGAACAAAACAAAGAATATCGACCCCCCTCTCCCACACCCCAACGTACACAGGGTAGGGGAATTCAGAAGGCAGCATGGGGTAAAATAGATAGGACTGTATCTATTATAGAGCATATGAGCATAACTTAATGTGGAGCCAGAAAAGAAAAAGATTCTGATATGTGCTTTAATAAATGTTCAGAGACATAATTACTAAAATCATCCAGTCACAGAAAGGCAAGTCTTACATGAAACTGGAGCTGGAGAGGTGGCTTAATGGTTAAGAGCATTGGCTGCTCTTGCAGAAGACTCAGGTTCAATTCCCAGCATACAACAGTTCACAACCATCTGTAATTCCAGTTACCCAGGATATAATACCTACTTCTGTCCTACATGTCCACAACTGGCATGTCTGCTGGTGCACATATATGCAAACAGGAAAATATTCATACAAATAAATAAAAATAACCCTTAAAAAAATTACTCCACAGATAAGTGTAACTCTCCTACCTCATCAAAGATACTTTTTTCCTCCTGCAGCATACAGATTACAAAAAGCCACAACTAGCCAAAATGCAGAAAACAACTGACTGTGAGCCGCTCAGCCCTAACTGATAATCTAAATACAACCCTCATATCTAAGGCTCTGAGAACAGCTCGGGAGAGGGAGGCAGAAATACTGTAAGACTCAGGGACCAGGAGGTCAGCTGCAAGATTACATTTTATACATATGACAGGGAAGGCTACACCAATGAAATTCAACAATATGGGTGCTTAGACAAGATCTGAACAGCAGCCATCAGTTGACGTGCCAACATGCATGGAGAGATTGCAGAGGGCCCTACCCCTAGATGAGGAACTACAGGCAACTAAAAACATCTGAGAAAGGGAGAATTAGTCTTCAGACACGAGTACTGTAAAGTGGTCAGCCTGAAGCCACGCATCCAAGCAGAACCCCAAGGCCTCGGCGGCTTGCCCTCGTCCATTTGCATGTATGTGCAGCAATAATGAAGAGTAAGAGGCTATGGATGTGAGGTGGGGTCAGGAGAGTGAGAGGAAATGACAGAATTGTATTTTAACTAATTTAAGATTTAAATGCATGTTATATTATGCTACTGGTATGAGATACCTAGAACTGGGAAATTCATTGTAATAAAGCAGGTAAGAGGTTACTAGGGGTCTGACGTACAGAAGGGAAAATTAATGTTCAATGATTATAAAACTTCTGCTGATTAAAGAGACTGATAATAATTACTACATATTATACTTAATTCATAGCTTCAATCTAGTGTGTGTGTTTTGCATTGTTGAAGACTTATGTAGTCCAAGGTGGCCTTGAATTTGTGATCCTCCTGCCTTAGACTCCTAAGATCTGGGATTACAGCCATTAACTACCATCCATGCCTGGCCTCCAATCTCATTTCAACATGAAATTAGGGAAACTATTGGCTTTCCTTTAAAAGTTATTACTACCCATGAATGAAGTTTAGTTTTTGCATAAGCACAGGATGAAAACTATTAAATTACTATACATTTTTTTTCAGTCAGAGGTCCACTTACCTCTACTTTATAATAGCGCTGAGTATATGTTAAATCGATTATCAATCCAAGTTCTTCATTTTGTTCTTGAATTTTATTAAAAAGATCCAAAGGAGAAAAGCATTCTTCTGGCATAAGCTTTGCTTCAAATTTCTGTCAGAGAGTGAAAGAAGAGAGCAGACTACTTAAAGTCCTGCAGCACAGGATGCACTGACTCCAGCCCCCGGAGCCGAGCACGCAGGGACACCAAGGGCTGTTCTGCTCTTCCGAAGGTTTGCAATAATCCCTCTCCAGTGTGGGAAGAACAAAAGCTCCCTCTGTATATACACATTTCTGTGTTTGTGTCTCCCTGCCTGAAAGACTTCAGAATGTCCTAGTCAACATTAAATAGGTAAGAAAAAAACAAAAACAAAAACAAAAACAAAACTTGTTCCTATTTGCCTAAGCCTTAAAATCTCAATGCATTTCACAAATGAACACCTCCCCCCATTCTATTGAATTTCCAGCACAGTCACTACCATATCAAGACAGTGAATAAATACTGAATTATCTAGTCTAGTCAGGCTGACACATATAATATAACATAATTATTCTTGGTTGAGAGCTAGCATTTTCCATGAGGAATTTATATTTCTGGAAAGATCCTGAATTAATTTTCACTTACTTTTTGCAAAGGAACTTTGAAAGCAATGAAACGAGTCCCAGGCATCCGTTGCCCAACTGGGAGATAATCTTTCCACCTGTGACACAGGGTACTTGTTAGTCAAACCGAATGTCAGCCTTGGCTCCAAGAATAAGGCTCCAAGATAATGGGCACCTAACACACACACCCCTCAATCTATTCATTCTGAACAAGTAGCAACCTATCATCCTTCTTTCTGTTTCCCCATCTTGAAAACAGATACCAGACAACAAAATAGCACACAGGTCTCCACAAACAATAAAAACAGAACAGAACGGAATTGCCTAACAAACCCAGCTCAGCATCAAATACTAAGGTGATATCAGACATGAAAACAGAAGGGAGACTGTGTCAGAGGGGGAGGGGCTAAGGCAACAAGAGGCAGAAAAGGGAAAGACAGAGTGTATAATCCCCTCCTATGTGCAATCTAGTTTTAAATAGATAACACATATACATATAATACATATTTGAGACATGAAAACGGTGAATTATTTAGAGGGAGGAAAGAAACTAGCAAAATGTGGGCAGGAAAAAGGGGAAGGCGTATGTGTATGGGTGAATACAAGCAAACTCGGATTCTGTATGGTAACTAAAAACTATTAAAAACAGCAAGGAGGAATGAATGCCTACACACTGGGCGACAGAGCTCAAATTCAATACTTTGACTGCACAATTGTTTTCAGTTTCCATACCAGTGACATCAACTCAATGTGTAGAAATCTCCCAATTCTAACAACCTGAACTTCAGTTCAGCCAAGCGTCAGTGTGGAGAGTCACAACTGAATTAGTCTATGTCCATGAATTTCAAATAAGTATGGTTCAGTCATAAACCTGTAGTACAGAGAGTGAGGGCTGAGTACTTGGTGAGAGACTGGAGACATAGTGGGCCCCAGAGCAATGGAACCTAGTGTGACAGGCGATAACAAAAATTTGGCCTTTTTTTTTTTTTTTGGTTTTTCGGAGACAGGGTTTCTCTGTATAGCTCTGGCTGTCCTGGAATTCACTCTGTAGATCAGAGCCTTGAACTCAGAAATCCGCCTGCCTCGGCCTCTGCCTCCCAAGTGCTGGGATTAAAGGCCTGTGCCACCACTGCCCAGTGGCTTTTTATTCTTAAATTCAAGCTTTATCTTACATCTATGAGCTACCTTACAATTATTACTTGATATTTATCTTGCTTTATCTCCACAAATAAGCAATACCTAAAATTATTTTTAAGTTTTAGTTAATAATTTTATATCCAATAAAGATAATTTAATAATGAAATAATAAAATACAAATAAAAATATCAATTTATAACTTACACTTTAGTTAATAGTTAAATAATGAACTATATAAGGTATGTTAAAAATGGATTGGCCAGTAGATAGACAGCTGTCTTCTGCAATATATCAGGCAAGTTCTGCACTGGGATGATGTTGCAAGATAGCTGACAGACTCTAAAGATATCCAGTCTGGGAAGGGAGAGAGGACATCATGTCCATCCTGAATTTTAGATATTGCTCATTTGTAGACATAAAAAGAAGTGCTTACTTCAGTCCGAGAAGGGGAAGGGAGCATTCTGTCCATCCTGAGTTCTAGGTATTGCTTATTTGTGGAGATAAAACAAAGGACTTGATGAATTCTAGGAAGGGGAGAGGGCGATCTGGCCACGTCTGGCTTCAGCTTTTCTGTATTTGTGGAGATAATACGACCGACTTTTGAAATCGGAGAAGGGAAACAAACAGCCCCAAGTAAAGGGTCCATAGCACTTGTGAGCAAAATCGTAAAACTAGCCTTTGGCACAGGCAGGGTTAACTCCCTCAAATGACACCTCCGCTTTCCGCATCCTGAAAGCAAAAGAAGTCTGGAGCTGGTCCCGAGCGAAGGGTGTGTTCGCCTCTAACCGGATCCCGGGCACAGCGCCTAAACAAGCTGAAGACTGGCTTCAGCGACCAAGGGACGCCTCAATACCGGCAGCCGCGCCCCACTGTGCACTTCCGCCCTGGCCCGAGCTCCGCAGAGCCCGGTCGGGATGGACCCGAGACCCCAGAATGCCGGGTGGAGAGGCGTGGTGGGGTTCGGCGCGGAGGACTCTGGGAGGCGGAAGGACGCGAGGCAGGGAGCACTCCAAGAGTCTAGGCCACCGAGGCAGCCGGAACGCCAAGCCCGGAACCAAAGCGCCTTACCTTTCGGGGATGTGGTTTTTGCCCTTCTTCTTGGGTGGGGCACGGGCAGCAAAGTCCCGGCCCCGACTGCGACCATATCGGCCATAATGCTGGTTCATGTGGGCGCAGAGAGGTCGCCCACCCAACGCCAGGCGTGCCAGAGCGGCCAAAGCGGCGACTTCAGGATGGCCAGGAAACGCCGCCGGATCCAGAGCGCCGGCAAAGGAACGCGGCGCGTCGGTGCCTCGCTAGCGTGCATGCGCCTTGCCCCGCCGTGCTGACGTCACACGTCGCGCTGAGAGTAGGGTTTGTCAGCCTGCCATTGGTTCCCACTGAGCTGTACTTAGCAGGAGGCCGGTTTTGCAGGTTTGTGAATAATTACTTGCACACACTGAACTGCTCAGGACAAGAAAAGACAATCAGCCCCACCCCTCCGATCCCTACATTCTTCGCGAACCTTGTCAATTGTTTACATTTTGTATACTCATGATATTTGATTTCACACGTGTATCCTTTTTCCGCCAAAAAGAAATATACCAAAAGTTTTATACATACAACATATTTCTCCTTATTTAATACATTTAACATTTTTCCATCCATATATGTATGTGTGGTGGGACAGGCAGGGGAATATATGGATATACATATATATGTGTATATATATACATATATATATGTATATCCAATATTGAAATGCCTCCAACTGTTTGGAATTTTTTATTTATTTTAAGGTAGGGTCTCATTATGTAATGCCCTGTGATCTGTAACTTGCGTTGTAGAGTAACCTAGTCTTGAAATCACAGAGATCGCCCTGCTCCTACTTTTTCAGCTCTAGAATTAAGGGGATGGGCCACCTTAACCTGATTGGAGTTTTTGTTTGTTTTGGCTGTGTTTCTGTTCTTCTGTTACAATATACATCCTTATAGGTCTATACTGTATCTGAATTCCTACACAAGGAATTACTGGAATGAAACACACTTTTAAAAAACAATACACACTGTTTGCCAAAAATGCTGCCAACTGACCTTTCCATCCACAGCCAGTTTCACTGTTTTTTTTTTTTTTTCTTTTGCCAGTTTCACTGTTATCACGTGCCAGGTGTCACCATAGCTGTGGACATCATGGCTTTCTTTATATTTTAGCAAGCACCAAAATTAACCCAGAGATAAAAAAAAAAAAAAAAAAAAGGAGGAGCTCAAGTCCAAATTTTTCACACAATGTCAGGACCCAGGCTTCCTCGGGAATATCTGAATTGCACAAGTGGAAGACCAAAGTACGGGGCATCTGCAGAGTAATGGACTAAGTCCCAGATTAGACTATAGAAATTTATGAGAGCAAATTTTAAAATAAGCTTAAACTTTTAGTTTGAAATTTCTAAAAGTAGCTTATATTCATTTTTCATAATATTTACAATAATTGCAAGCTGCGTATTCTGACAATAAGGCTTGATAAGACAAAGTGTAATTGCAAGATACATACTTTTTACATCTGGATTCTAATGCCTTCAAGGCATATCCACATTCTCATAAGGAGTTGTCGGATGGGTTTTTATACCAGATAAACCAGTGGAGGAGGGGAGGAAAGACAAGAGGGGCAAGATAAGGTGACAGTAACACAGTAGCACTCCAGAAGGGCAGAGGGGCTCCTCTTCACATAAGAAAATATGACAGAGGCAGGATGGAAGGTAGGGAGCTGAAACCCAGAGAAATTATTGAATGGATGCTTGAAGTAGTCATGGGGATTCAGAGTTGGCTGTTTCCTGCAGGAGGAAAGCGGAGGAGGTGGTTAGAGGCTGGAGAACAAAGCTGGGAATGGTTTAGATATCAAAATAATTAAACATGAATGAACAAAGAAGCCTTGTTCTCAGTGAGGGCCCCGCAGGGAAGAAATGGAGAGAAGCTCAGCATTTGACCCCCAGCTGGGCGGTGGTGGGCACGCCTGCAACTTCAGCACTTGGGAGACAGGCAGGTGGATTTCTGAGTTCAAGGCCAGCCTGGTCTACAGAGTGAGTTCCAGGACAACCAGGGCTACACAGAGAAACCCTGTCTCGAAATACCAGAAATCAAAACAAAACAACCCTCCCTCCCCCAAAAAAGCATTTGACCTCCATGAATCAGGAGGACAAAGCAGATCGTCCCTCTTCCTTTTCCACCTGGCAGACCGGAGTGTTTCCCTGGTATGATTTGGGAAATCATGGTGGGGCCAGTTCATGAAACTCCTTGGTTTACCTACCCTGGTGGATCAGGCATGGCTGGCTGGGCTCATTAGGAATTCTTGGCTTTTGTCTTCTCAGACCCATCCAGCCCAGATAGCCTTCTTGTCCAGTGTTGAGCTATACACCCATACTGAGCATCTAAAGGTGCCGGAACCGGTCACTGTGATGTGTTCCTCCAAGTATAAACAGAGAGCATGTGGGCTGTTGTACTGGGAGATACTGGAGCAAAATGGCTCTATGGTTGAAACCTGTTTATAAATGAAAGAAAATCCACAGATTGTCTTAACTGGTTCCCAGAAAGGCTTCTTTTCAGCCCAATACTCTGATGAACAGAATTTACTCTTTAAAAGATACTGTCTTAGGGTTTTACTGCTGTGAACAGACACCATGACCAATGCAAGTTTTATGAAAGACAACATTTAATTGCGGTTGGCTTACAGGCTCAGAGGTTCAGCCCATTGTCATCAAGGCAGAAACATGGCAGCATCCAGGCAGATATGGTGCAAGAGGAGCTGAGAATTCTACATCTTCATCTGAAGGCTGCTAGTAGAAGACTGACTTCCAGGCAACTAGGGTGAGGATCTTAAGGCCACACCCACAGTGACACACCTACTGGAATAAGGCCACTCCTTCTAATAGGGTCACTCCCTGGGCTAATCATATATGAACCATCACATTCCACTACCAGGCCCCCACAGGCTTGTTCAAACATGAGTCTTTGGGGGGGCATACTTAAACATAGCATAATGCAAAATACATTGTCCAACTTCAAAAGTCCCTGAGGTCTATAGCAGTCTCAACAGTGTTAAAAGTCCAAAGTTCAAGGTCTCTTGAGATTCATCCAATCACTTAAATGTAATTCTCCAAGCTAGACAGGAAAACAGCTGGTCAAAGTCCAAACTCTTCATCTCCATGTCTGATGGCAAAGCAGTCTTCAGATATCCAACTCCTTTTTCATCTTTGATGACTGCAACAAGGTTCTTTCTCCTGGGCTTGTTCCACACCCTGTTAGCAGCTTTCCTTGGCAGGCATCCCGTGGCTCTGGCATCTTTAACATCTTGGGGTCCCCAAGTCAATTTCAGCTTCACAGCTTCTTGTTCCAATGTCTGAGAGCCACACATGATCTTCTGTGCATCTCCAAAGACCTGGTGTCACTTCTCCTGCTCTGCCCTCTGTAGCACTCTAAGTTCAGATTGATCCACTCCGTTGCCACTGCTGTTCTTGGTGGTCATCCCATGGTACTGGCAATATGCTAGAGTCTTCCACTGCAACTATGCTTCACCAAAGCCCCTCATAGGCTCTCTCATGCTACCAAGCCTTTGCATGACCCCTTCAGTCCTGGGTTGTCAACTACAACCGAGGCTGCACCTTCACCAATGGCCTTCCATGGCCTCTCACAGTGCCAAGCCTCAGCTGTTCTTCATGATGCCTTCATGCCTTCAAAGCCAGTACCACCTGGGTGATTCTTACACATTACCAAGTATAGCTGCAACATGAGATTCAACCTTGGCTATCTCTGGAATACAGCTTCTTTGTGCTCTCAGAAAACACTTTCCAGAAGATTTCACCTAAGTGATGCTGGTCTTTTCTTAATCACCACTAATTTCTTAGCTCCAGCTAACCAGCATCAATTGTCCCAGTAGTCTCCT
>BDUI01000282.1:38539-50508 GCA_002335545.1 Apodemus speciosus
CTTCTCTCTCTCTCTCTCTCTCTCTCTCTCTCTCTCTCTCTCTCTCTCTCAATTTATGTCTGTCTTACATCTGTCTCTTGGTTTCTTGGATATTATTAGGTCAAATCCATTCCCGATTCTTTTCTCCTTCTACCGTGTTTGTCTGGGGCAGTTTTCATTTACTTAGAATCTTCTATTGATTCTTTTTTTTTTTTTTCCTTTTAGAGACAGGGTTTCTCTGTGTAGTCCTGGCTGTCCCGGAACTCACTCTGTAGACCAGGCTGGCCTCAAACTCAGAAATCCACCTGCCTCTGCCTCCCAAGTGCTGGGATTAAAGGTGTGCGCCTTCTATTGACTCTTATTAGGTCCCTATTCATAGTTCCTCAATCCATTGTCTCTACTTCATTCACTATAGAAAAGAGTCGAGAGTCTTTTTTAAAAATCTGTTTCCAAATTACTTCTGTCCAATTGAGTCGATCTGCAAAGAAGAGATTCAGAAGTACAGAGACAGAGGGAGGCACATGGAGAGAAGGGCAGGAAGAAGAGGAGGGTGGAGGAGGAGCTCACACTAGGAAGAGGAGGAGGAAGAGTGGCAGTGTGGAAAAGAATGGAGAGGAAGGGAGTAAGGGAAGGGGAGATGACTAAGGAGAGAGATGGAGAGCAGAGGGGGAGGASCCTTGGAGATGAAGGGGCCCCTTTACTTGCCTGTGAGCCTGTTTTGTCTCGGCTCAAATTGGAATTGGTTTTGTGAGACAGGGTTTCCCTGTGTAGCCCTGACTGTCCTGGAAGTTGCTCTGTAGACCAGGCTGGCCTTGAACTCACAGAGATCTTGCCTCTGCCTCCTGGGTGCTAGGATTATAGGTGTATAGAATTATAGGATTATAGGCTAAGATTATATTTGCTGGTTCAGAATTGGAATTTTTAAACTTACAACTTATGGCATTAAGGAAATATCATTCTGCCCACTTAGAGGGTTCAATCCATGTAAACAGGACACACCTCTTTTCTGCAAACATACTTCTGTACAAGAAATGAAGGCCAGGCTCCCAGCCAGGACACAGAGCGGATGAGGTCTAACATCACACTGGATGTTCAGCCTCATCACTCACCTTGCAGGAATCCATAATGACCGTGTACCTAGGAGGCAGTGGGCAGAGGGAACGGGTGTTCTCGGACTTGCAACCTGACAGCCACTTGCTGTCCGTGAGGGTGCTGACCCTCCTGCCTCTTTTTCCTGGTATCTGGGGTACTAGTGCTATGTCCTTTTCAGGGGTGTTGAGAGGACGAAGCAAGCAGGACTGGGGTGTAGCTCAGTGACAGAGTGTGTGCTTAGCATGTTTGGGGCCTCGGATCCCATCCCCAGTAACGTGGGGGAAAGTAACAATGTGTGGAATCCATAAGTGGTTATTAAATTCTACCTCATTCTTCAGCAATGTCATGCACTTCAGTCATCAATCTGAAAGCAAAGAAAAAAGCCATGTCAGATAGGTGAATGAAGCATATTTCATTTTGGAGCTTTGCCTAGAGAGTAGGGTTCACATCTGCCTAGGAAATGGTTTCTTCTCCTGAGATATATCTGTGATAACAGATTTAGCTGATCAGATCTCAGTGGGTCAGAACAGCCTTGGAACAATGAGATTCTGGCACTTTACTCCACACCAGCCTGGACTCTTCCACTGAGTTTGGATTCAGAGGAAATGGAGCAACACAGTGAAAGGATCAGAGCACCGTCCCACAAATATATCTATGAGAGCCAGGGATGCAGAGACCCAAGAAAGGGGAAGAGCCTGCATCTGAGCACCAATACCAAAGGTAAAAGAGTGTTTGTGTGTGTGTGTGCATGCTTCTGTGCTTCATACATATCACATTATATATATACACACACACACATATATATGTTTATATAGATTACATCACATTACTAAATCTAGCACTAAAAGTAACACCTAATGAAATTTCAGCTTTCTTTTGAAAACATATATACAAGTTATTAATTTTATTTATTTTTGTAATTTCATTTGGTAGGCTTTAACATTTGATTTTAATTTTTAATTTTACTTCTGTGTTTGTGTGGATTTATGAATGTGAGTTCAGCATTTGTGGATATCAGAAGAGAGTGCCAAGTCCCCTAGGTCTGGGATTGCAGGTGACCGTGCACTGTCTGAAAGGAGCTCAAGGGTGAGATTCCTGAGCACTCAGAGTCTCCTGTGCCTCTTAGGAAATCTCTGATTCATCAGCAAGTGGAACCGAAGGACAGGACATCTGAAGTCAGAGGAGTAGGCCAAGTCCCAGTGTAGACTGTGGGTAATTATGGAAGCCATTAAGAAGTAAGTTATACACTAGTTCATAATTTCTGAAGGTTCCTCACATCCATTTTAGGATATTCATAGCAATGTAGATCAGCATAAGCTGACAGAAAAACCAGAATGATTGAATAAATGGACAAACGACCAGTAGTTAAATCTTTTGGGGGATAGCCATACTGTAGTCATTTTAAGCCCATATGTATTTGCCATTCTGAAAATCCTCCCACAATGAAAACCAGGTCAATATTAGTATTTTGCGAATTGGAAAAAGGAAAGCCATAAGTTAACAGAACAAAGCTTGTTGACTGAAAAGACTGTAAACGTCAATTAGGCACATTCCAAATGGACTTTAGTTCATCAAAGAGTTTGGTGGAAACATGCATGGAATGTGAGACTTTGGAAAACTCGGTCCTAAATGGGATGTTTTCATCACACCCTGCCCCAAGGGCTCAGACTGCAACTTGGCAAGAGCCAGGGTGGATGAGGGCGCCAAGGAAACAGTGACTTCCACACACCACAGGCCTGACACACATATGAACACACAGACTGTGGTAGCATGCACAGGGCTGCGCAGGTCCAGTCCAGACGGGGAAGTGGGCACAATCTCTCATTCCTAACCAAGACGACACCTCCAACTGAAAACCACTTACAAAGGTAAAATCAATTTTATTCAGTGGACAAAAATCCACAGGACCAAGTGACTGTGGACTGAAATTAGCCTTTCTCTTTATAGCAGCTCCCTGCTGTTACAGGAAAGAAAGCTCACTACCATGCCATCTTCTCCCCTCAACTTTACTGTATCACCCACCCTTACCTGAAAAGTCACTGTCCCCCCAAGGATTCACGTCTCTCCTTCTTGTCTTTTGTATCCCCAGCGGGCTCCCAGCACACTGACCAGTGCTGTGACCAGCTTGTCTTCAGAGTGCATCACACTTCTCCCCAGCACTCTGGGTCCCCATGGAGGTCAAGACAGGCTTGTGCGCTGCTCCGGTACAAGGAGATCGCAGCTCTCGGAGGTTCATTTTCTTCTGCTGCCTCTGGGCCCTAGAGCCCGACATCCTTAAACAGTAGGAACCAAGTCCTTTCTCATTGTCCCTCCAGGACCGAGACAGACTTGGATTTGATAGCTACTGACTAAATTAGTGGGGTACCAGCCTGGGTGCCCTTTGCGTCTAGCCCCTATTGTGTTGTAGAAGGCACGAGCTGCCCCCTATGTCCCTTGGTGATATCAGAAGGCTGTGTGGGGACTGTCGGGTTTGTTTCTGCACAGCCCTCTGATAAGTGTCTTACTCGTAGCTACCTAAAGTCTTCTGTGATGATCCCACTATTTAAGCCGTTTAAGTCAAACGCTCCCAAAGGGCCACTTTGCATTATGGTCCCCAGGTCACAGATGTCCCTGGAGCCAACTCCATCACTGCTTCCTTCATGTTACCTCCCCCTGCTGGACTTGCTCACTGAGTTCATCTGAGTTGTCACTGCATTGGTGTTTTATCTTCTCTGATATCCTGAGGAACAATCTGTGGTGTACACACAATACACACATTCTGTGCCGACTACTGGCATGCCTGGAACAGGGTTAAATCTCTCTCTCTCTCTCTCTCTCTCTCTCTCTCTCTCTCTCTCTCTCTCTCTCTCTCAGCACCCCAGTCTCTGTCTCCCATCATGAGAGCAAACGAAGAGTTCAACTGAACTTGGCCACAAACTGGAATTCAGTGCAGATGAGAGTGTCAGCTTTGGGAGCGCTGCCATCTGTACGGCGCCTGCCGTTATAAAAGGCAGCACAGACGCACTTCCCCTTGTCTAACACGTTTCACTTTATTTGTTTTTAACTGTTGATTCTTTGTGAGTTTCACATCACGCACCCCATGCACAACCCGTCCCCGCCCCCTTGTGTCTGCTTTCCACCCTTGTAACCTCCTTCACTCTGAAATTTGAAAAACACACAAACAGACCAGCCAGTTAAGCAAGCAACCAACCAAAACGAAGTATAGGAAAACATCTCATTGTCAAGCTGTCATGTGTCACAGCGTGGTCAGCAGTATGCCACTCTGACCACACATCTTCACTTGCAAGTGTTGCTTGCAATGAGACATTGGTTTGAGGTCTCTGGCTTCTGTGAGACAATCAATATTAGAGCCTCACAAGGATTCCTCCTGCTTATCCTGTTGTTGAGCTGTGCCTGCAGTTTTGGATCATCAGGGCCAGCCCTTTCTCTTAGCCCAACAGTTCGCAGACAATGCGGATTTGGGGGTGGGCCAACGCAAAGCTTTGGATCTGGGCTTGGGTCGCAGGGGAGCTGCTCAGCCCACTGGTTCTCCCTTATCACCAGCACTGCCCTGCCTAGGCCGCCCAGTGCTGCCACCTGCAGGAGGCAAGATCAGCTCTTCTGCTCTCAGGACCTCACAGCCACCTGGGCCTCCAGCGCCAGCTCCACCGTGCGGCTCAGTCAAGGTATGAGGCCGAGTGCTGCAGTCTGTGAGGGACTGGGCCTGCTCTCCTGTTCTCACAGCCTCGAGGCCGGCTTCTCCGTGCCTTCACGGAGTGCTTTGCCCAGGGGAGCACAGGGCCCATTCTGGGTGCTGCAGTCAATGAGAGGCAGGGCCACTCCCACTGTCCGGCTTTGAGGGCCAGCTCTCCTGACTAGCGCAAGTGGAGGGGGCAGAGTGGGGGAGGGCATCACCTTCTCACCCTCTCTACCTCAAGGCAGATGAGTGTGTGTGGGYTCTCTCTCCTCCCTCCCTCTTTCCCTCCCTCCCTCCGTCCCTGGACATCCATGTGAGCCCTGCAGCTACCCAGACCAGGGACACCCCTGTGATCTGGAGCGGTAATATGTGCCACAGACATTGACAGTGATGTCTACTGCTGCATAGTCATGGACCCAGACATGGGCCCCCAGCCACAGCACAGGTTAGGACTTCACCATGGCCTTAGGTGGGAGGGCCGGCTGCTCACAACAGGCTGTTAGTCTCCACCCTAGAGTCTCCAGTTCCTTCTCTCTTCACAGTGCTCGATCTGTTCCACTTCTCTTTCTCTCCCATCTGTCCACATACTTGTACATTGTAGTGGCTCCCACTGCAGGAGGGCCACAGGGCCTGGTGGGGGTGGGGAAGGGGCTCTGAGTGGCCTTGTCTGTCTACCATGCATCAATCTGTGTGGGGTGGCTGCAGGTGGGTCTGTAGACATCTCTCCCCTCCCCATACTGCATTGCATGGTTTTAGGCAAGGCTCTGTGTGTCTACAGCCTGCCAGTTCCATGCTGGGGTTGGAAGCAGGAATTCAGGAGTCTTTCCTGTCCTGTGCAGGGCCTGGTGCTCAGCGGGTCTCTGTCTGCTTTCCTCTTCCTGCACTGGGCTTCATGGTGGGAACAGGGCTCTGTGTCTTTATAACATGTGTTAAATGTGAATCTGCAGTTTCCATCTCCCTTCCCATGACTGACCCCTCACTCATCCTGCTCCTGTTCACGCTTCTCACCTTTGCTGACAGCACAGACCTCGACAGTGTCAGTCTTTGTATTAATCAGGGTTCTCACACACATGCTTGTCCTTGCTATTCAAAGACATGGGGGCCTAAGGTGGTAGTGGCATGATTCAGGAATTTCGTGAATATGAGACTTAGTTCTGCTGGTGCCCACACGGCCCACCTGGTAGACAAGAGTTGGCAGGGGAACAGCTGTATCGACACTGGCGAGTATCTTGGCTGCCCTTTTGCTGCTCAGGCAGCCAGCCGCAGGCTTATCCCAGCACTGGGAAGGAAGAGACAGGCTGATTCTTGGTGCTTGATGGCCATCAAAAATCAAAACAAGGGTGAATTTCAGCACAAATGAAAGGTTCTCCCCCCTAAAAACTAAGTTAGACCACAACTGGAGATAGCCACCTAAAGCTGATGGTCACACTCCACACTCACATGCATACACATGCATCTACATCCATGTGTATAAACACACACAAAAGTGCAGTGGGGATGGTACTGGGAATATTAGACTTGGTTTTCTCTAAAAACACCTGTGTGGTAAGTCAGTAACGCTGCATGTTCAGGGGAACATGGATTCTTTGCTGGAAATCAGACCAGAACAAAACTACACTTTGGACATATCCATGCTAAAAAGACATTTTCCCTAAGAGATGAACTATATAAAGCCTGAATATTTTCCCTCTCTGCACAAGAAGCAGGGAGAGGGGATAGCTCAGAATGTTGCCTTCTGGGGTGAGTTGAAAATGTTAAACAATTATCTAAAGATTTCATTGAAGTGAACTCTGATCCAACTGGGCTGGTGGTGACTGATGCAGAAAAACCCCTTTGAAGATGACAGTATGGCCAGTCACTAAGACTGAAGCCTATTAAATAGAAACCCCACCCACCAAGCCACTGCAGGCACGTGACCTAGAAGATGCCTGAGAAGATGTGACGCATGCTAGGGAATGTAACATTCAAAAAGATGTGGCCCCCATAGATCAGCATCAGCCACTCATGCTGTAGAAAGTACCACTTAAAAAGATGTGACCCCAAAAACAGGGATGTGGGAAGGGGTGAATGGGGGGATGGGGGGGGGAGGAGAGGTAAAAAGACATATGGGACATTGGGGGGGGGCGGGGAAACCAGGAAAGAGGGAAATGAAATGTAAATAAAGAATATATCCAATAAAAAAAAAAAGAAAAAAAAAAGATGTGACCCCGATTAGCAGCAGCCACTCAGGGTACAGAAGCATCATTTTAAAATATTTGGGCATCATCTGCTCAGACAGGAAATGTGTGATGCTCACACGCCAGGTAAGTAAGTCACCTCTGGTTACTGAGTTGGAAAGGCATGTGTAGAGGTAGTTCTCATGTTCTCTGCAGTCAGCAATCCACACTCTTCTAGATACAGGGCAACAGTCTGCTGTAGGGGTGTTTTGTGCACTGCGTATTCAAATGCTGATTTCTGTATACAGAGATCTGGTTGAAGTCCAGAACTTGGGTATTGTCATGATTATGAAGCATCAGTCGACTTGGTATTTTGTAAAACATTGTACTCCATCACCTTCTGATTGGTTAAAATAAAGGGCCGAACAGCCTATATGCTGGACAGGAGAGGAAAAGGTGGGACTTCCTGGCCCAGATAGAGGGAGAGGGTCTCTAGCGGGACCAGAGGAGTCACCATCGGACATGGATGAGGAATGAGGTGCCACGTGAGATTAAGATGACAGGTGACATCACATGGCTGGGAAGTGGTCTAAGGCCAGCATTGTTGGGCTAGAATTGATCAGAATCTGCCCAGCTCTAGCGCCTGAATCCTATTAATAAATATAAAGGTCCCTGTATCTCATTACATGAAGCAATAATGGGCATAGAAAAGCCCACACCTTTACAGTCTGCCTTCTCCAGCTGTAGCCCGTGCAGTCAGCTATCCACACGTTTTTAAAGTTCAATGGAAAACTGGCATGAGATGTTAAGCTCCATTTGAGAGGGGAGAATAAAAAAAACCGTGGAACCCAACTATGTCCAGAACCTCGCTGCTATGTCCAAGCTGGGCTCACTGCCCCAGCTGCTCACAGTTTTTCAAGGCTGTAGGTGTTCACTGATCCCCCTACTGTCCCAGGTTCTCAAGGGTCATCCTATGCCTCCATTTCCATAGAGGGGACTCTGTGTAGTTCTCCCCTAGAAACAAGTCTGTGTGGGTTGGTCCACGGGATGACATCCTTTGATATCTAAGTTCAGTTCTTTAGGCCTGCACTTGGAGAATTTGGTCCACATGGATGAGCGTTCCCACAACAGGCTTTCTCCAAGGTGGAGACTTTGGAATGCTTGTAGCTTGGCTCAGTCGACTGAAAACTAGAGGCCAGGAAAGCGACTTATGCGACTCATTCTAAGGCCAGAGACCAGAGGACTCAGGGAAACACAAATTCACAACCCAGAGTCCAGAGGACCTGCAATTCTGCTATCTAAGGACAGATGAGAGCCTGCCAGTCCCAGGAGAGACACAGAAGAAGTTTCCTCAGCCTATTTGTCCTGTGCTGTTCTCAACTGGCTGCCCTGTACCCACCCAAGTTGAGAGTGGACCTTGCACACAACAGCCTTGTATCCTCATAATTTCCTTAGAGACACTTCATGGTTTCATCCAGAAATAATGCTCCATCCAGTCAGGTTGACACTAAATTCCATGGTCACAGCTCCCAGTCAGCTGTGGGCAGAGGTTGCAGGAGACCCTGTGCTCCCTTTGTGGTGCCTTCAGGAGAGAATGGCTCACAGAGGGAAATCCCAACGACTTAACTTTTGACTCTCAGGCTGCCACCTCTGAGTTCTGCTTGGGGAAACCTGGACCTGTGGCTTCAGGCTTTTCCCTCTGAGTCACTGCAGTTCAAAGTGCCCGAGGCTTGAGCCCTCTGCTCGTCCCTCCTGAACTTGCTCTCATTTCTTCTGCTGCTCATAAGACTGCCACAGAAAGCACTGGGACCTCTGGGGAACACAGGTAAAGAAGGGAGAATTCCTTCCTCAGCTGAGACAGTTTCTTCCTTCTTGGCCTCCTTTGACTCTCAAGATATTCAGCATCTGGCTCTGCACAGATCACTGGTCACATTGAAATTAATGAATTCATATTTGGATGTTTTCAGATTTAGATAAGCCCCTTGAATTAAGCTATTTGCTATAATGCTATACTTAGGAACATGTTGTTCTGATTCAGACTGGTAGCTCACAACAGTAATGCCAGCCGTTGGGAATATGAGGCAGTGGGTTTCCTGTAAGTTCAAGGGCAACCTCTGGTGTAGAGGGAGACATTGTCTTCAAGGAAAAGCAGACAGTTTGGCTCACTCAGTTCTAAACTGAGTAGGAAGACTTAATTCCCTGTATGTAACGTTTTGAGCACCTACTTAGTGGTAAGCCTGGCAATATAAAATAGATAAAGTCTTGGCATGTGTCCACAAAATGTGTAGTCATTTTCAGACATAGCAGACACCCAAGAATAAAGAGCAATGCTGGGAAACGTGTGAAAGAAGAGTCTAGGAACTGTGATGAAGGCGAGGCCCCTGAACAGAGAACGTGAACTCCTTCCTCACTGCCCAGCAAACCAGGAAGTGATGTGGAAAAGATCCAGCCATGACCTTAAGGAGGAGGGCGGAGCAGGAAAGCTGCTGCAGACGTGTGCAGAAGAGGGATGGGCCTCTCCGAGACAAAGTACCTGAGAACTCTGGAAAAACCTGTTTGGCTGTTGCAGGGAAGATCTTAGGCTCGGCATGTGCCAAGAGGAGATGTATGGTTCATCTCAGCATCTGTGGCTTTATAGAGTAAGCCAGAGAAGCCCACTTGTGCTGTGTTTTTAGTCCTGGATCACAGACCTTTTGGGCCTTGCTACTGAGAGTGAAAGACCCTGCCTTGAAATTTTGTTTATTTACCCCCAGAAAATCCTCTGCTTTGGAAGGCCAGAGTGCCACCAATTTGTAAAAATCTTAAGTCTGTACTCTGTAGCCCCTACCCCACCCTTCCTTCCCTGACCTCTATTCCAGGAACTAGCAAAGGTTGTTCTGCATTCTACAGATAGTTAATGTTTGCCCAACCTATCTTGCAGAATGCAGTTACACCCGGTCCCTAGGGATGGGATGCATTGCCCCAGGACTTCTCTATCTGAATTCCCCAAGCCCTTCCCCTTCTTCGGTTTTTGTCTTTAAAAACCCCCTGCACTGGACACTAGATATCAAACTCCTCTGACCCTGCGTGGTTATGAGTCGATCCCAGTATGCTGGTTCCCCAATAAAATCCTCATGCGGTTGCATCAAGACCGTTTCTCGCAAGTGATTTGGGGTGTCGCCTTCCGAGGCATGGGGTGCAGGGTGCACCCCCATGTTTTTTTCAGGTCTTACAAGAGGAGCAGAGCGCACAGTGGGTGCTGAAGGCTGAAGTGAGGGTTCTGAGGGGCAAGGAAGCCACACAGCAGGGACAGTTGAAGAGGACATGTTGAATGTTCGGGGACATCCAACTCCAGCAGGAAGGGGACTCAGATCTTCAGATGTTGGAGTTGAGTCTGGATGCTGCTTTAGTCAGGGGATAAAGGTTGTGGTTATGGCAGAGACCGCCACCTTGAAGCTTGGCTCTCGGGAGAAGAGCGATGAGTCAGCTTTTGGTGTTGGGCTGACAGACTAATTTGTTTGTTGGGTGTGGAATGACTTGGCCGTGTTTTGCTTTGACTTGGCTTTGCTCATTTAAAAGCTTTATATGTTACCATATGGCCTAGTTGTGAGTGTACATGGACCAACTGCAGCTTCAGGAATCACTAAGCAAACATCTATGTGCATTGTGCATATACTACTTAAGGAAACAGCTGCTAGGCGCCTGCTCTATCCCTCTCACGCCCTAGCTCCAAGAGTGAGCCCCTCTGGCTCCTGCCACCCTTTCCCCACTTTCTTGGAGTTTATCTCCTAGATTCACATCCCTTCATGCTGTTCCTCAGCTCCACTTTGCTCTAACTTTCTTGAAATACAATTGTAAGATATGTACATTTTACATTCAGCTTCCTCTGCTTAACTCCTTTAAGAATTAAACACATTCTGTCATGTAGCTCTGTGTGTGTGTGTGTGTGTGTGTGTGTGTGTGTGTGTGTGTGCACCCAGGGTGCCATGGAGGAGGGGAAAAGACAGGTGGGGTAAGGCTTAGGACGGCCCCACATCAGAAGGGCACAGGGGGCTTGTGTTTGTATGAGGAGAGAGCCCACAGTCCTCTGAGGCAGGGCTCCAGTCAGAGAGCTGCAGACTCAGAGAGACTGTTGAGCTGATGGTGGAAGGAGACGCAGAGCCCCTTGTCAGGCTGCCCTCCCCTCAGTGAGGTTGGATGAGGCTCTGCTGTGGGCAGGCAGGATGCAAAGGGGGGTTTAGAACACAGAGAAGAACTTGGAAGGGTTACTGTCTAGACATCAGACAGACCTAAGCATGGACGAACAAAGCGTCTACTTGCCAGGAAGCTCCCAGCTAAGAACACACCGAGAGACACTTACTTTAATTTTTCCTTCCATGAATCAGGAGGACAAAGCAAAGTGTCACCTCTTCCTTCTTTACATCACAGTCTAGAATGCGACTCTGAATGGTTTCTGAACTTGGCTTCAGGGCTCTCTGATCCCTTCAGACTAATTTTACCCCATGTTTTCTAGGGCTTAGGGCATCATGTACATATTTTGTTTCATTTTTGCAACAATCATACCTACTGAGGCGATGCTAACACATTGTTCCGAGGTGTGTAATATTGTGGACTTGGGCCCTCCTTGTCTTTTAGCTTCTTTGGCTCTGTGGATCGCAGAAGGATAAACTGTACTTTATGGCTAATACTCACTTATCAGTGTCCTTTTGGGTCTGGGTTACCTCAGTTAGGATGATATTTCCTACTTCCATCCATTTGTCTGCAAAGGATGAATGTTTTAAATATCTGGAATAGGCTTTCCAATTTGCCAGCACCTACAGTCACTGAAACCTTGTGTAGAAGTTCAGAGATTACTGAAAGCCCAGGGTGTGAACTGTTTTACAAACGTAATGAGTCAAACACCCTTGATTATCTTGGTTCACTGAGAGGCAATGGATCTGGAGTTCTGTATATAAAACTTTTGACAATTTGTGGAAAAACAAGGAGAACAAAGATGCTAGTTGGAGCCGGGCGTGGTGGCGCACGCCTGTAATCCCAGCACTTGGGAGGCAGAGGCAGGTGGATTTCTGAGTTCGAGGCCAGCCTGG
>BDUI01000282.1:88733-103964 GCA_002335545.1 Apodemus speciosus
AGAAGGTGGCTCTAGCTGGTTTGTGGTCTGTCTCATGGACAGGCCTGAAGGTGGAGCTGTCACCAGGGAAGAGAAGGTAAGCTGAGACAAAGGGCTTTATATCAAAGCCTGAAGGGATGCCCTTAGCCATAGGAAAGTCACCAGGGAAGAAAAGAACCCAGGAGCACAAGATGGGGCATAAAACTGAGAGGAGAATCTTAAAAATCAGGGGTGGTGCACCTCAAAGATACTACAGAGACTGGGGAGGTGACGTGAGGAGAAGCCAGGCCTCCCCTTGGAAGGTAGGAAGGAAAGAAGCTGCCAATCAGTTCTTGGGAGGTGGAGGCCATGGTCAGGGAGTATTTGGTCCAAGCAAACTTCAAGTTCATCTGCCTTGGCAGTTTGAAGATGGAAAATAGAGGTCCAAGGGTTAAAGAAAGCAAACAAGATAGAGTGGAAACATCTTCTAAGTGCAGAAGAGGGGAGGCTTGTAGATTGGAGGAACATTCTGGAAACTTTAGTACAATTAGAAGGTTTTGGTGGGGGAGTTTTTGGGGTCTACAAGTCCTACTCAGGTGTCTGCTGGGAAGGAAGATGCTTTGACACCGTGAGCATGGGTTATTCTCTTGGCCACAGTGGAGAAAGCACAGTGATAGTGTTTGTGCCCTGTACTGGTTAGTTTTTCTGTCATTGACACAAGCCAGAGTCATTTGAGAGGAGGAAATCTCATTTAAGAAGGTGCTTCCATAAGATCAGACTGTAGGCAAGTCTGTGGGGGTATTTTCTTGATTTATGTGGGAGGCTCAGCCCACTGTGAGTAGTACTTCCCCTGACCACACTCCTGGTGTGTTCTCGGACTGAGTGTGCCAGCTAGGGGGTGATCCTTTGTAGCTTCTGCTTCACTTCCTGCCCCAAATTCCCCCAGTGATGGAGTGTGACTCGAAAGTTATAGACTTTTTCCTGCCTTTGATTGTGGCATTTTATCATAAAGCAATTGAAACCCTAAGACAGGCACATATAGCTGGCTATCTTAATTTTGACTGGTGTGTTTTGTTTTGAGACAGGCTAGTCTCAAACTTGTGATTTTTTTTTCTTCCTCAGCCCCTGTCATGCTGGGATAACAGGCACAAGCCAAGATGAATTCTCCCTTGCATGTTAACTGCATAACTGAAATGCTGTGCTTTGTGCTGCAACCCTTGCAAACTATGGGTTCTGTCCTTACATTGTGCTACATGCTCTTTGCCATTGCACAGCATTGGAGGTTAGAGAGCAGCGAGACCCGATGGGCCTCTTTTCTCAGTATGAGCATTATTTTTACCCATGAAACAAAGCCTTTAGATTTAGGAGTTTAGAATGTGTTGATTGAAATCTTACAGTTTCTGACCGATGTGTTATACTGTTTGACCACCACTACACTCTCTAGAAACAAGGCCCTGAGGAGCAGACCCACAGTGGCAGACCCTCTGACCCTCATGTGTCCTCGACTAGAGAGCTCTTGGGAAATGCTACCCAACCTACGAGCTGTGCAAGTGGCTTGAAGAAAGAAGAGGAGGGGCCTTGGGTGTATGGTGGCCATAGTGAGCCATTGTACAGCTACCACCAGAGCACAGTCCCCGAGACTAGGAGTTACTTCATTCACTAGGAGTCTGATGAAAGGTCCCTGCTAAAATAGTCATGTATAAGTTGAAAAGTTCAAAATGCATTGCCAAGATGAGTATTTTTCATGTAAAATATGATTAAAATGAGATGATATGGGAAAGGAGTTTGCTTGCTTGGAGATGATTGTGTCCCCCGATCAATCAGTAGGCACATGGGGAGAGGGGTTTCCCACAGAGCCACACAGCCCACCCTGAAGGCATGTTCCTCCTTTTGTTAAAGATTTAGGTGTGTGCAGTGCCCACAGAGAGCAGAAGAGGGCATCAGATATCCTTGAGCTAGGATTACAGGGGCAGTGAGCAGTCTAGAGTGAGGCTGAAATCTAAGCCTGGGTCATMGGAAGAGGGGCGAATGCTTTTAACTGCTGAGCAGTCTCTCCAGCCCCCGTAGTTTATTTCTTTCACGTTCTTATTTAACACGGCAGAAAGCTTTCTGGATTCACGCCCTTTCAGGTGAAATTGATAGGTGGTTCTGTTTTTGTTGTCTGTGCTATAGACCATCTAGCCCACACCATGGTGCAAATATTGCTGACATAAGAAAGGCTTATCACTGACTGAGCCAAGGCTACCAGCACCAGCATGCTGCTCSGTGACATGCAGGGGTGCACAGTAAGCCTGGAGGCAGGCCATGGTGCAAACGTTTGTCATCGTCTGCCAGCAGCATGCCTTGCATCAGCTCCTCCTGAACGGACCCTAGTTGCTCTGCGTGTAGAACAGAAATAATAATTGTGTCTATCTCGTGCATAGACTAGCAGGGAGATTCAGGAGATRTAATGTGTCTGGCATAGGACTTGGCCAGTTAGTAGCCACTTAGCATGGCCTTTGCTTGCTCCACCAAGCCACAGGAAGCTCAGCTCTGTAGGAAGAACCAGTGCTCTGCTCTAAAAGTGCCCTGTGCCTCCTGCCTACTCTGCTGACCATGGCTTCCATTCGGATTGGCTTTCTAAAGACTTCGTGGGTGGGTGGGTGCTTAGCCTTGGTGTTCCTGGTATGGCCACTTGAAATAAAAACCTTCTCTTGGAGCTGGAGAGGTGGTTCAGTGGTTGGAGCACTGATCGCTCTCCCAGAGGACCTGGCTTCAGTTCCCAGCACCCACATGGTGATTCACAATTGCATATAACTCCAGTTCCAAGGGGATCTGGTGCTGTCTTATGGTCTCCATAGGTGCTGCATGCATACAATACCTATACAAAACTTGCAGGCAAACACTCATCCACAGACAATAAAATTAACACCCTCTTGCAAGTCCATGGTAGGGGTGATTCCTGCTGTCTGGTAAGAGTAGGATGGTCATGGTTGAGCCTGAAAGGAAGGGAAGAGTGCCCCATGCTGGGCTATGCCCCTACCTAAGCTAACGAGCAGGTCCATACAGGGTAGAAAGGCAAGACTTGAACTTATGTTCAGCTCTTCTTGGACCTTGTTAAGTGGGGCTCATTCTGACATTTTCATGCCATTCTTCTAGTCCTTTGGGCCTGGGTCAGACAGGAGTCTGGGTAGTGGCAGAGCAGGCTGGGCTCAGCAGAGCCACAGAAAATTATGTAGAAGAGGTCCTTATTTTCTTTCTTTTTGTATATTATGTATTAAGTTAAATATAAATATATCATTATATACATATTATATATAGAAAAACAGCATCAATGTCTTCCATTTCCTTGCTCCTTTTTCTCCTTTTTTTATTAGATATTTTCTTTATTTACATTTCAAATGTTATCTCYTTTCCTGGTTGCCCCTCCAAAAACACCCTATCTCATCCCGCCCCCCCCCTTCCACCTGCTCACCAATCYACCCACTCCTGCTTCCCTGACCTGGCATTCCCCTATACTGGGGCATTGAGCCTTCTCTGGGCCAAGGGCCTCTCCTCCCTTTGATGTCCGACAAGGCCATCCTCTGCTACATATGCAGCTGGAGCCATGGGTCCCTCCATGTGTACTCTTTGGTTGGTAGTTTAGTCTCTGGGAGCTCCAGGGGTACTGGTTGGTTCATACTGTTGATCCTCCTATGGAGATGAAAGCTCCTTCAGCTCCTTGGGTCTCTTCTCTAGCTCCTCCATTGTGGACCTTGTGCTTAGTCCAATGGTTGGCTGACAGCATCCCCCTCTGCATTTGTCAGGTATTGGCAGAGACTCTCAGAATACAGAAAATGTGGTATATTTACACAATGGAATACTTCTCAGCTATTAAAAACAATGAATTCATGAAATTCTTACGCAAATGAATGGAATAAGAAAATGTCATTCTAAGTGAGGTAACCCAATCACAAAAGAACACACACAGAATGCTCTCACTGGTAAGTGGATATTAGCCCAGAAGCTTGGGAATACCCAAGACACAATTCATAGATCAAACAAAGCTCAAGAAGAAAGAAAACCTAAGTATGGACACTTTAGTCATTCTTAGAAGGGGGAACAAAATACCCATGGGAGGAGATACAGAGACAAAGTGTGGAGCAGAGACTGAAGGACAGGCCATCCAGAGACTGCTCCACCTGGGGATCCATCTTATATATTGTCACCAAACCCAGACACTAATGTGGATGCCAACAAGCACTTCTTGTTAGGAACCTGATCTAGCTGTCTCCTGAGAGGCTCTGCCAGTACCTGACAAATACAGAGGTCCTTATTTTCTAAGGATAACAGGTCCTGAATTTTCTTCAGAAAAAGAAACAAGACTTATTTTTCTGGGTTTATTCCTTGGTTTTTGTTTGGTTTTGAGATAAGGTTTTCTAGTATAGCCCAGGCTGGCCTCAGACTCTATCCTCCTGTCTCAGCCTCCTGAGTTCTGAAATTTCAGATGCATGCATCACACCCTTCTAGCCAAGAGCATGCACATATTTGAGATTTTGATCTTATGGCTTCTGTCAGGGTTGACTTCGAAGGAGGCTTGTAAGTAGCACTGATTTTGTGTAGGTACATTCTTAGGATTCATTCATCTTAAGAACTTATTGTCCACTGGGACTTACAAAGAGGTATTTGTAGACAGGATTGCATGCAGCCCAAGTTGGCCCTAAACTTTTGATRGCCTTCCTTCAATACCTGAGCATGGGCATTACAGACATGTACCAGCACAGCCAGCTTATGTGGTGCAGGAGGTCAAACTGGGGGCAAGGGAGGCAGGCGCTGTACTGTGAGCTCCCCATAGTCTGTATGTCTCCACCCCTAATGTTGGTTGCTGGGGACACAAAATCAAGTCCTCATGTTTGCAAAGCAAGCTCTCTTGCCTACTGGGTCACCTTCCCAGCCCCTAAAGCCAGCTTTGATTTGACCACAGGATGCTTAGAAGGTTTCAGCCCAGGTTATTCAAAGAGGTGACTATCCAAAGGTCTACAATATTGCCTGGGTGCCCTGACTGAACACACTTTCTGGCAGCTATGGAGCCTCTCTAGCAGGAAGTATTCTTTCAGAGGGCACAGAATGCAGGTTGTGGCCTCGCCATCATGCCTAACCCTGTTAAATCTTTTAAGCTAACCAAGAGCATGCCACTCCTGTGGACTTTTGCTTTGTGTAGGTAGCACTCCTCTTCTTGCCTTTAGAGAGGATCTGGAGAGTGGAATTCCTGGGGCCAACAGTGATGGTCTTTGAGGGGATTTAGAGATGGGGTTAGAAAGGGCTGCGCCAGATCAGCAACATTCCTGGGAAGCAGGATCCAGAATGAAGCACAGTACGTGAGCATTCAGACTTGGCCTACAAAACTATGGAGATGGTATCTCGGGAAAATTCCCACTTTCAATTTTGGTGTGCAGTGTCAGTTGCTGTAACGGCAGATGGTTGTGTCTGAGCATAAACTGGGACAAGCTCAGGAAGCACCACCGCAGACCAGGAGAGACCTGGTGAGCAGGAGCAAGCCCTGGGAGACTCGTGCCAAGCAGGGGACTGCTGGGAGGCAGACAGTGTAGACGGTGCCTCTTGAAGCCTTTCTGATGTTCAGGGATGAGAAACTGAATGCCCTGAAGATTGCTGCTGGCCACCAAGTCGGGGAACAGTGGATGTGGACTCTGCAGTGGTTATCTGTTCTCATATGGATGATAAGCTTTAGGGCAACCTTAGAGCAACACATTCAACTCCTCACAGTTTGAGGGTCACTGTTGAGTATGGATCTGTGTCATCTGGTCCTTTGCTTCCAGGTCTCACAGGGACAAGTCTCATGTGAAGGCTCCACTGAGAGAGGATCTGACTTTACACACACATGGTTGTTGCAGAGTTAATTTCCTCTAGGACTTTTGGAGCAAGGGTTTCTGCTAATAACTGGTGATTGGCTGATGTTACCCCCATGCCTGAYGCCAGGCAGACCTTCCTAATATGTCTACCTAACAAAAGTGCACATGCTAGGAAGGCAACCAAGAGAGTCTGCCACAAGAGAAGACTCCTGTGACTGGAACCACAGATGGTATCTGTAGTGGTTGGTATTTTGTCAACATGAGACAAATTAGAGTCTTTGGGAAGAGGTACCCTCAGTTAAGAAAAGCCCCCACCAGATTGGCCTGTGGGCCTCTTTTTTTATTATTATTAAAAGTAACTAGGGAGGGCCCACCTGGGGTGGTATAAGACAGCAGGCTGAGCAAGCCATGGGAAGCAAGCAGGTAGGCAGTCTCTTCCACAGCCTCTGCATTGGTTCCTTCAGGTTTCCATTTTGAGTTTCTGCCCTGACTTCCCTGGATGATAGACTACAAGCTGTAAGATAAAACAAACCCTTTCTTTCTCAGGTTGTTTTTGGTCAAGGTGCTTTATACAGCAGTAGAAACCCTAAGACAGTGTACTGCTGGCTAGTTTTGTGTGTCAACTTGACATAAACTAGAGTTATCAGAGAGGAGGGAACCTCAGCTGAGGAGACGCCTCCATGAGATCCAGCAGTAAGGCATCTTCTCAATTAGTGATCAGTGGGGGAAGGGCTCAGCCCGTGGTGGGTGGTGCCGATCCAGGGCTGGCAGCAAACAGACTGAGCAGATCATCTGAAACAACCCCTCCCTGGCTCCTGCCGCCAGGTTCCTGCCCAGTCTGAGTTCCTGTCCTGACTCTCTTCAATGATGAGCAGCAATATGGAAGTCTAAGCTGAATAAACCCTTTTCTCTCCAACTTGCTTTTTGGTCATGGTGTTTCGCCAAAGCAGTAGGAATTCTAAGACCGACAACATTTCACCATCTTAGCTGAAAAGCTCAGAGGCAACTCAGTACTGCCGACAGCTCAGGATGAATCCTGGGAGGATAGGGACCCTTGAGGCCATCTTAGAAGCTCCAGAACAAAGTGCTTGCACCTGCTGCCTGCTGTCTCCTGTCCCTACAGCCACTGCTGACAGAGATACTCAAAAGACTTGGAGCTGAGAAACTACCTTATTRCAAATCTGAAAATCAGAGAATCAACTTTTAAAGTGCATCTGTGCCCTGGGGGTTACCTAGCTGCAGTGTCCTGTTCTGACTGGGCTCTCGAGAGCACTTCTGTCCCTGGCCAAGAAGGGCCAGGCATTGTTGAGTTTTCAGGGTGACAGCTGGCACCACCACCGATATTTATGTGTGATTGAGTTTCAACATGAGTTTGGAATTGAGTGAGCAAAAATGCCTGGAACATCCGTGGGACTTCACAGGCTGCCAGTGCAAAATTGATGTAGTTCCTGCTTTCTATCAGATATTCGAACATCCCAAAGCCTTAGGAGAAGAGGGCCACGTTTGATTTTTTTCTGCTTTGAAAATGCTATGGTGGGTTGGGAGGAGGGTCACTTTCTGAGTGAGTTAAGGAGAGCTAGTCTCCACTTTGTTTCAGTTCTGCCTTTGGAAGGCGTGTGGCCTTGCACTTGGTGCAGCTCGCTCAGGCTTGCCTCAAACATGTGGCTTCAACCCTTCAGCAATCCACCTGCCTCTGCTTTCCGAGTGCTGGGATTACAGACTTGGTCTCCCACAGCCAGCTTCTAGTTCTGTTTCAGAATACCTGGTCTTGTTGCTCTGGAAAGGAGAGGCTATCACAAGCTCAGGGCAGGGCCCTAGGCTGAGAACCCTGGCTCTGCTATGCACTAGCTGTGTGGTCTTGATAAATTACCTATCTACTCTGTCTCAGTTTCTCCAGTGAAGAGGAGATGACAGTACTGCCCACCTCTTGGAGGTCTTCTGAGGACTGGGTGAGGAAGCTGTTACATGAAGCATTTGGACAGTGCTGGGGGTCCAGGAGGGTCTGCTGTTGGTTTGGGGAAACCAGTGCCCTAAAGAGAGACGTTTGGATGCAGTAGAGTTGGGGTGAGAGGGTTTAGGAAATGGTACTTGATTCCCTGTTGAGACTCTGTTTAGGAAAGGAGCCTGCCTTACCTACCATTTCATGGAATCCTCAAAAGGGGCTCCCAGATTCCCTGGAGTTCTAACAGGGAACACTGCTTCATATTTCATTGGCTGTGAACTTTGGACATAGGTAGAGAGGCAAGAGTTCACCCTTGTGGCTTGTTCTGTTGTCAGATTTCAGCACAGAGTGAGAGAGGCCATGACTGCATCTGAGGAAGACATGGAAATGTTTGCGAAGCTGTGGAGGTGGAGGAAACGTGGGGATCATGGTGTGGGTTTTGGGAGAACTGCAAAGAAACAGTCATCCTTGCATCTCAGCGGCATGCCTGTGGGCTGTTCTGGGCTTGTGGTAGATCTTTCCGCATCGCAGCAGYAGCAGCTTTTGTTGAGAGACTATTCATGTTAATAGCCTCTGCCCACCCCACCTCTCTTCTGCTGAGTATTGGACCTTATGCATATCAAGCAAGCCCTCTACCACTGGGCTAGCCCTAGAATGGCCATTCTCACAAGCCTGTACTCGAAGGAATTATCAGGAATTACTTGTTTAAAATAATTGAAGGAGATAGCTTGGTGAATGTTGTTTCACTGTAGTGCTATGTATGACAAGCACCATGATCAAGAGTAACTCAGGAAGGAGGAAAGGGCTTGTTTGACCTGCACTTCTGGATCACAATCTATGAGAGAAGTTAAGGGAGGAACTCAAGCAGGAACTTGACGGAGAAACCATGGAGAAAGGTTGCTGAATGGTTCAGTCAGGCTCATACTTAATAGCTGGCTTTCTTCTATAGGTCAGGGTCACCTGTCTAGGGAATCGTGCTAGCTACAGTGGGCTGGGCCTTCCCACACCAATTAACAATCAAGATAATCACTCACAGACATGCCCACAGGCCAATCTGATCTGAGCGATTCTTCGAGTGAGGCCTTCCGTTCAGATGCCTCTAGACCAGTGGTTCTCAACGTGTGGGTTGAAGCCACCATGGGGGTTGCATATCAGATATTTACAGTATGACTCATAACAATAGCAAAATTACAGTTATGAAATAGCAACAAAATGATTTCATGGTTGGGGGTCAYGTAGCGTTAGGATGCTTGGGAACTATTGCTTTGGATTGTCAAAGCTCGCTCGGACAGTGGGTAGGTGAGGCGCTTGCTGGATAAGCGTGAGAAGCTGAGTCCTGAGCCCCAGTGGCATGGAAAAGCCAAGCAGAGCAGCACGTTTGTCCTTCTGGTTGGCCAGCCAGCCTAGCTGGGACAGCCATGTCTGTATTCAGTGAAAGATGCTGTAGAATAAGGTGGGATGTGATAGGAACACCTGAGGTCAAATTCTGGCCTCTGTACATGCATGTACTTATGTGCACAAGCACACACGCCCCCACAAACGTGTATACACATGTCCACTCCTGGCCACTTACAGAGATTTCGGTGCTAACAGTGTTGGAATCCAAAGGGTTGTTGTTGGGAATGTCAGAAGAGCAGGGCTCTTCTTCAGTGGCCAGAGGTTTTTCTAGAGGCCGAGCATTTTGACAGGCATATTCCTCAGAGCTCGGGGAGTGACTAACATGGAGTCGGAGGATGCCGGATGGAGCTGTAAGGCCCCGACTGCCTGCAACGTCCTGCTTTCCAAGGGCTAGGCTTTGAAGAATCCTGTCACAACCATTAGAAAAGGCCCTGGTGACAAATACATTAGATTCAGGTCGTTTTCCACTTGAGAATAGGCTTGTAGAGTTAGGCGGGATCCTCAAGGTCACAGGTTGGGTAGTAACAGATCTAAAGATTGATCCTGATTCTCTAATCAACCACTGGGGTCTCCCCAGGGGCTTTGGGGGTGGGGTAGAGAAGTACAAGGGACCAAGGAAGCAGAGTCTAGGTTCTTGGAGTGAGCCGGGCCCCCAGCCTCGTTGAAGATGGGGTTAGGAGGAGAATCAGGATCAGTCTATCTGGTTTGGAGTTTAGTCATCCAGTTGTCGCTAGCTAGCAGCACTGAAAGTTACCTCTCAAAGGCAAGATGTCCTAAGACTCTAAATAAAAATAAAATACACCCCGAGTGTAAACTCAGAGCAGAGCGTGTGTTACTGGAGGTCCTGCCTTTGGCCCAGGCTGCTGCAGGGCGCGGGCGGGGACGCTGCAGCAAGCCGGGCTCTGGAGGGGGCGCTGCGCACTCGCCCGGCCCTTTGTCATCGCGCACTGCTGGGAGCTCACACTTCTTCCAGCCTCCCGCGGGCTCTGGACTTGACTCTGACTGCAGCGCCCGCCTCGGAATCGCTGATCGGGGGCCTTTGTCCCGAGCTGCGGGATGCGCGGGAAGCGCCACGCAGCAGAATAGCTGTGAGTCGGGGAAGCGGATCCCAGAGTCAAGGAGCGCTGCCCAGCCCTGCTGGGTGAATTTGGGGATGGATGCGAGACCGCCGAGTATGAGGTAGGGCACCAAAGAAGGAGCAGGGTGGGCGCCGCGGCAGGCGGATCCCCAGGGTGCTGGAGCCACAGACTGACGGCGGCGAGCTCAGCTTCAGCCTGGGAGTGGCTGCGCCCGCGCAGGAGCGGACGCCTGGGTACACCTGCCGCTCTGCGGATCTGTCACATTGAGCTCTGGAGTTGGGCCTGCGTGCGGACATGGGGCATTCAGGGTCCGTGATGCCTGCTACATCGCCTTCTCGGAAAGCCGGCCGGGCCGCCGCCCTGCGGGATCCAGGCGGGATGTGCGTCTGCCCAGCTAGGTGCACTGGGGTCCAGATTCTCAGGATGCGCCTGCCTGGCTGAATGCAATGGGGCTGGCAGGGCAGATGCGCAAGATGGGAGATTGATACCTGGGCACCCAGGGCTTGGGTTTTTATGTTATCCCAAAGCTTTGGGGGTGGAGTAGAGGAGGCCGCTGTCCCTGAGGAGGTGCTACCAGCTAGTTCATCTTTAGCACCCACCTTTTCTTTCTCTTGTGTCTCCTCCCCTCCCCTTCTGCACCCCAGGGAGGCACAGAGAAGGGCATTCTGGGTCCGGGATCCAGAAGGCAGGGGTCCAGCAGGTACTTGTTTTAAAATCATTACTACAGCCTGCCAGGTGTTGGGGGAAGGGAGAGCAGGGCAGGGCAGGGCAGGGCAGGGCAGGCTGCTTTAGGATGCCAATCAGGCCTGCAACCGGCCTATTGTCTGGCTCTTCAGGCTCCTTCCTTTTCTACACTCCATCTCCATCCTCTGCCAGGAGTGAATAGATAAACACACAGAAAGCAAGCCTCACCCACACTCTGTCAAATTCTTTAAAAAAACTGTCTTTTTGACACACAAATCATTGCCACCTCTCTTCATGCCCACTCCTCCTCCTCCAGCTTGTTATGAAGAGCTAGGTGTCTCCAATAAGCTTATAAATAATAGAAATCAAATCTCAGGTTTCTCTGTGGAGATTTCTGACTGACGGTAAGAAAGGGCTAGCTCTCCATCCTTGCTTTTGCAAAGGACAGAAAGAGAGAGGCCCGGCTCCTTTCACTGCATTGGGGCTGCCTGAGCCTGTCATGGGTTTAACTTGTGATTTGAACCGTAATTACATGAGCAGTATTTAAAAGTTGCGTTTCACTCATGAAAAGAATATCTGGTCCAACACTTGGAATAAAGGTGCTTGAAATGAATATGGACATAGAAAACAACCAAAATGTTAGACTTGCAATACCCTGTCGTACTAGCATGAGGATAGCATGTCAGAAATTGTAGCTGGCGATGGGGGTAGGTCTACTGAGTATTTTTGCTCTTTTTGAATCGTTACTTTGTGGGGCTGGAGATGGAACTCTTGAGCCCACCATGCAGGTGCTCTGCCTCTGAGCTGTACCTACAGTGTGTCTGCCTTTTGTCCTTTGTTATGTAAAGTGGACAGATGTCTCTTAGTACCTGTGGACTAGGTCCTTGCCTAGCATCCTCTGTCCTCCCTACCAAAGGTACAAACTCTCCACTGTGAAAGGGCACACTACTTTTTGAAAACCTAATCATTTCTTTAGGATAATTCTACAACAGTTTCATTGCCAGCCCATGTTCTTTCTGTGTCCATCCAGTCACCCAGTCTCATTAGAAGTGAGCTTGTCCCAAACACATTACCAAAGCATGTACAGATGCTGTTAGTTGACAGGTTCTGGGCCTGGGGTAGAACTCACTTCAAACATTATTATATTGTTGGAGACAGCAAAACTCAGCTTCTTAAATACATTTTTCTTAGATAAGTTCTCAACATGTATCCTAGGCAGGCCTCAAACTCACCATCCTCCTGTCTCAGTTTTCTAAGTGATGGAATGTCAGGCTTGCACCACGAGGCTCAGATAAACTGCAGCTCTTTTAAAAGTGTACARATGGTCAAATGTGTGTGTGTGTGTTGGCAGAGGATTTGTGTTAAGGTTTTAAATATATATATATATATAATATATATATATATATGACATGGAAAAGTATATTTATTTAACTCCTACCTTGTTTCACAAGGGATTTGAGTCAGTTTACAAGGATTCAAAGAGTAACCTAGTTACAAGGTAACCTAGTATAGGAAAAAGAAGCAGGATAGAAGTAAAGGCAGCGTAGGAACCTTTCAGAAACTTGAAGGTAGCTGGCCAGCCCAGATGTCTGTGTTTTCCCTGTAAACGTATTCACTCATTGTTTATTCAGTGAATATTCGTAAGAAGCTATTAGATGCCTGGTTTGGTAAGAAGTTCTGGAAACAAAGAGGTGTGACATAGATGGCCAAGGACTCCACCCCGTTAGAATTTCACGACAAAAGCAAGAAGCCATAGTCACAGAGGAATCTCTCAAATGCATTATTATAAGTTGTGATAAGCATTGTCCTAGAAAAACAGAATTCGCCATTCATCTAGAATATAAAACAGGACAACCTCCATAAAGAAGCAGGGAGCAGGGCGGCGCTGCACTCCCGGACAGGAAGACCCCATCCTCAGACATAGCAGGCAGGAGGAAGCAGTCCATTCTCTCCTCTCAGGCCCAGGGTGATCTTCCTGGGCTGATCTCACCTCATGACCTCTCGTGCCCCTGGTGTTCTCAGGTTATACACATGTCCAGGGACCTGAGTAGTCTCTAAAATGAATCACTTTATCCTAGTGATAATTTTAGCTAATGAATAATAAGAAATGTGTTCCAGTTTGTTTTGGGGCTGGGCTTTGGTTTTGTCAGAGCAGGGCACAGGCCTGATGAGTCAGAGCATGGGTGAGGGGAGGGACTTTAGAATGCACAGGGAGAAAGAGGCTGCTCTGTACAGGGCATAGGTTGGTGAGGCTCAGAGGACCAGCTCCTGATGACTACTGCCAATGGTAAGGCGTGAGAGGGTTATGCCAACAGCACCCCCCTCGGACCAGCTTGGAAGCGCTGGTTAGTAGCAGCTGCTGCAGGAAGAGTGTGATTTAGAAGCTGTACCTGTTGATTTTCAAATAACTGAACTGGGTTTCCATTACTGCAGATGGACCAACTCCCACTCACTGCCTTCCACTCAGGCAAGTGGGTGCGTTGGTGAAGTGGAGCCCAGCTACCTGGTGGCAGAACTTACTATCGTAAGAATTTAGGCCGCTTAATTTGCCTCTTTGTTCCCCAGAACCCTCTGATAACAAGCAGAAACAAAGCACATGATGCTGCTTTCCTAAGAACGGGTGAGATTTACACGTGGCAGTCTTGGGACACAGATTGACATTCTTTATACGTTAGCAGTGACTATTTGTGCTACTGTAAAATAAGCCGGCAGCCAGTTTATGTAAGCACTCCAGGGGTGGCTTGGTGGCAGAATTTTAAATTATATCTGATTATCTTCAAGTGGCTGTGTGTTCTGGGGCTATTAGCATTGTTTTGCAGGCATGCTGAGAGCCAGGCCTGAGCTGCCATTGCCACAGTCAAGTGCAGAAAATGACAGCTAGGACAGAACTGACCCGAGGCATCATTTTTTCATCATTTTGCTTTTTGGGATCTTTTGTAGCACTAACCCATCCCTGAGGCTGGCCTAGAGTCACTGTGGGGCCCAAGTTAGCCTCAACCAGTCAGTCCTTCAGTCTGGGATTACAGACTTGAGCCACCATGCCTGCCTTTTCATTGCTAAACCCAGAAGAACAGTGCTTTAGTTCTCACCAGGGCGCTAGTACTCAAATCCATTGGTGTGTGAGACTACTTAAAATTTATTGTTGTATTGTTTGTTTGTTTTCTTCTGTTGAGACACAGTTCCCCTGCTTGGTAGCTTAGGCTGGCCTGAAACTTACTGACATGAGCAGCAGGATGATCTYAAACTCATGGCAATCCTCCTGCTTCTGCTTCCCAAAAGCAGGGACTACAGGCATGAACCATCACACCTGGCTTGTTTTGGCATTAAAATTTTTGTTACATATATTTAGTGTGCTATGTGTCGGTGTATGTGTCAGTGTGCATAAGTGCCACAGTGCACATGTCTGTGTCAGAGAACAGCTAGTGAGAGTCAGTTCTCTTTTTCCAACACATGGGCCCAAGGATGGACTTCAGACCATCACACTTGATACTTGGTGAGTGCCCTTGCCCACTGAGCTACCTCACTAAGCCCTGTTGGCATTTTAGCAACTTAAGACTTATGAGAATATATGTATACTCAAGTTGCATTTTACTGAAAGTGCTAAAGTTCAACTGGGCTGTCTGTGAGAAGTATTGTTTCCCTTCACGATGAATTTCTGTCCTATTGAAGCCTCTTGAACTATGTTCCAGGGCACGGCCAGGATTGTTGAGGTACAAATCTGACTCTCTAAAAGAGACTGCAGTGCTGGTGTTCAACCTGTCTACTGAAGGATTGGCCTGAAAGACTTTTAAGGCTGTAGCACCAAAAATGACTTCTGTCTTCAACTACCACACCCAAGTCCCTCACACTCAGATGGTACCCATGGAATGACAAGGCCAGTTACCCTGGCCTTGGTTCTCAGGTAAACCACATGGGAATGGGGTGCAGATGTCATTGAGTGCACTGGAAACAACACACAAAGCTCAGTGGTATCAATTAAAACTAATTTATTGACAACCTTCTTCTTACCTATCTCATCTTCAAAGTCATCATTTTAGTTATGTTACGGGTCATGGTGCCGTGAGTTGCTCTAATGTGGAGTGAATCATTAGCGAGTCAAGATAGTTGATGTGTTTGCCTCCTGAGATGCCCTTTGATTTTTGACCATACACTAGTATGCTTCTTTGTGRGGTCACTATGTGTACTGGCTGGTTTTGTGTGTCAACTTGACACAGGCTGGAGTTATCACAGAGAAAGGAGCTTTAGTTGGGGAAGTGCCTCCATGAGATCCAGCTGTGGAGCATTTTCTCAATTAGTGATCAAGGGGGGAGAGCCCTTTGTGGGTGGTGCCATCTCTGGGCTG
>BDUI01000282.1:164233-183687 GCA_002335545.1 Apodemus speciosus
AAAACAAAACAAAACAAAACAAAACAAAAACACCACCCATCGCAAACCTTAGTAAAACAAAAGCAACTTGACTATTTTGACCTCCGTGTATTAAAAGAGTGTATCTTTCCACCTCTGGTGACTGGGGGTGTTTGCTGTGGCAATGGCCGAAGGTGTCATGGGCAGCTGCTCCCTGGACCCTGGAGCTCTTGGCTGCGGGGAGGGAGGGCTATGAGGTAGAACCTCAAGCAGAGATGTCACCCTGGGCCAGCATAAGAACTTAGTGAAGCTTGTACTTGACCGTTTGCAAGGTTTGTTTCGCTGGGCTCTAGCACTCTTGCCTGAAGGCAAAGGGCAGACAAAGTGATTGCCTCCTAGGGCCTGGATGGATTGCCAGACAGTGGAGGTGAGAATAGGTGACTCAGAGGGCAGTCAGTCTCTGCGGTTATCTACRTAGTTCCAAGGATGCAGACCTTTYCCCTGGAGGGATCATGGGTGGAGAGCCAGGCCCAGCCAGCCAGTCTGCTAGTTCCTCCCAGCTTCTGCGAACTCAGAGCTTCCTACAAGCCTCTCCTCTCCCTCATGAAGACTTGACCACTTGGTTTGGGGATCAATAGAATAGGTATCTGTTGTGTGGGTTAAAGCACCAAAGATGCGATTGGCCCCATCCCTGAGAAGGCCTTTGGAGAGCAGAGACGGGATTCTCCTACTTACATCTCCAGCAGTTGGGCAGAACCTGGCAYATGAGAGGACTGTCTTTGAGTCCAGGTCCAGCAGAGCCCAGAGGTGACTCCCTCTACCTTAGTGACCCAGAAGCCATGGAAGTATGTGTTGGGGAAACCATGGCCACCTCCCACCCTGCAGACCACGCTATCAAAATGAGTACCAGAGGTGCCTCTCTTACCCCGGCTCCTAATGGCTACTTCCTCCTGAGCTGGAGCCAGCTCACTTCTGAGTCTTTTTGCCAGGAACAGGGACCAGGTTCTCCTTCCCAGACTGAATTCTTAGAGCGTCTGTCATGGATACAAACTGAACTTTGGGCTGGGGCCCTTGGCTGGTTTCCATATTCCTGTCACCACACCACCACCACCACAATTCTACTTGGTTTGTGGCATATACTCCTCTTCATTTGAGCAGGGTGGGGATTGGTGAAGCAAAGAAACAAGCTGTCAGTCAGGTGTGCTCAAACCCAAGCTCTTCTCAACCAGCTCAGAGCTGCAGATCTAGTCACTCGGGTACCCAAGGCCTCAGCTCCACACCTGGAAAACCGAGACACTGGCTCTTCATTGCAGGGCTTAGAGGAGGCCTGGCCCAGCCCCGGCAGCTTCTGCATTTCACAAGTCCATGCACTGGATAATATCTATCTTTAAGATCTGAGTCAAGACCTTGATTTTCATAAATGTCTAGAGAAGCACTGAGCAAGGTCTGTTTCCAGTCAGGCCTGACCTTCATTTCCAGACCCCATATTGAGATGACCGGTTGACTACATGTCAGCATACATGTGTCTGTGTTTCTGTGTCTTATATGTACCCTCGTTTTCAATGAACGCAGACTGACTATGGCTCTTTGGGTGACTGGGAGATGTCTRCCTCTCCCAGGATCTTGCTCTGGTATCCAGTTCCTGCTCCTGGTCACTCCTGACCAGCCCCATGGCTGCACAGGGAGAGGAAAGGAAACCAAGTGCGTCTAGCCCCACGGAAGCAGCCCRGGCTGCTGTGGATGGGCAGCTTGTCTGTCAGCGCCTCAGGTGTGAGGTCCTGATCCAGAAGCTTTTAGCATCCCCCCCCCCCGCCCCCGGCCCGGTCTCTCTAGAAGAGCCCGTGTCAGGAGTACCCAGAAATCAGTACTCGGGTGCATGCGAGGCAGGCGGCAGCGAAGAGCTTCCAGCCAGCAGGGTTTCGGGAGGCTGGCATTGATTTTACCACCTCTCCCGTCCCTCCTCTTTTCTTCTTTGTAAAAGTACTTTGGTCCTAAATGACCACAGTGGTTATTACATGAGACAGAACATGGCAGAATGAAGAATCATGTGGTGTGAGAGACTGTGATAAGTGTCCCCCATGATCCTGCCTTTATCTGAACATGGCAGGCAGGGTGTGGCCGAGTCTCTTATTTAACTGTCTACATCTATTCTGGGTAACAGCAGCAAGGCCACAGCCACTGCCTCCTCCATTTGTGGGAGTCTTCAAGGATGGAGGAGAGGTGAGTGTGGGTTCTGATGCTGGGTACAAGGCTTGCAGGAAGTGCCTGTGGTTGGCCTTGCCACAGGCCAACCTTGTGGGGGCAAGGCTGAGTTTTCAAGCAGCTGATCCAGTGGTAGTGGTGACCTGAAATGTGAGGGCAGCTCATGGCTGTCCAGGCTCTTCCTGCCAAGCATATAACTGTCCTGATGTGGAGATGCCCCAGTGACGTGGTAGGAGATGGTCACCCACCTCTCAAGCCACACAGAGCTTATCTTTAGATTTTAGCAATGTCTGGCTATATGGGCTCCTRTCTGTTTTTCTTGTGCTGCTCAGTTCTTCCCAGCCTCAGGGAGCCAGTGCACCCTCCTGGGACCATGGGTGACTTTCTCTTAATGAGACAGGGAGGAAATTGCCCTTGGCAGTGACTTGCAGCACAGCTGTGCCTCCAGCTTCCTGGAGCCTAGAGGGCAGAGCAAAGTCCCGGTCACATTGGGAGGGGCATCCAGAGGTCCAGGGCTTCCTGAGGGAGACAAAGTTGGGGTAAGGAGCTTTTAGAAAGCAAGAGGGTTGTGGAGTATGGTATGGACATTACTTGCTTCTTAGACCCCCCAGTGCCAGTGTTGCATGTGACTTGGACTTGTTTGGCAGGATGTAGGGTAGGTGAGTGTGGGTTCTGATGCCATGTCTGAGAGTTTCAGCAAATGCCCAAGGCTGCTCTTGCTCTCAGCTGATCTGGGAAGAGGCAGGGCTGGGCTTTCAGGTAGCTGAGCCTAGGGCAGTGGTACCCAGCAGAAAGACAGCTCATGACTATTTTGGCTGTGTGTGCCCAGCATAAGACTGACTGTTCTGGTTCAGAGACACTCCACTGAAGTGACAGGAGAGCTGCTGGAGTTTGTCCCAGACTGGCCTTAGGGGCCATCTCCTGGGCTGTATATCAAAGGAGCACAGTTTAGGAGGTGGTGACTTATCCTCAGGGAACCTGCCGCCTTTCCCTGTAAGGAGCTTCTGTGCCGTGAGCTCCCCTTGGGCCTGGGTGGACCTGGTTCTGTTTTGTTGATCTGACCCTTCTTCCCATTAGTGACACCGTTAGTCACACGTCTGCTTAGTCAGTTAGCATGTATCCCGCATCTACCTTAGCCTAGCCCCGGGCAACTCCTAGAACAGAGAAACACCAAAACCAACTCCTTCCGCTTGCTTGCTAGGAACTCTGGGTAATAGCTGTTGGGTTAAAAGGAGAATGAAACAAATTAAGAGCAAATGAGTGACAGCTGAAGATTGGACAGACTCCCCAGAAAGAGGAGTGTCAGGAAGGGGTAAAAAGGAGTGAGTGTTCCTGTAAGATCCCACTGTCCCCAGAGAGTCTGCCAATGAATTATGAGTAGCTCAGAGCATGATGGGAAGGGGTGGGACAGACTGATTGACAGACTGAGGAATGTCACCTCAGGGTGTGATTTTATTCTATTGGTGGCCTGCCTAAAGGGGGAGGAGCCAAAGAGGAGAGAGAAAACATTTGAATACAGCACAGAGGGGGCATGCATTTGGTTTTAAAAAGCAAATTCATAATTACAGTTTGATACTTGGCAAGGGTGAAGGAAAGGAATGTCTGCCATTTTTGTAGCAGGATCTCAATGTGACTAAGTTTTGACTGAAAGAACAGGACCTAAAGATGCCAGTTCAATGCCCCTGTAGAAGAGCACTGGGTTTCAGCAGGACCATGGCAGGCAGGGGCCAGTTTGCAATTTTGGGACAGAAACTCCAGCAGCCAGTTGGACAGTGGTCAGGACAAGAAGGGTTACAAGGCCACACCCCATTGAAGGCAAAGACAATGGGACATGAATCTAGAAGGTTTCTGTGGCTGAAATCCACAGGGCAAGGAGAGGCAGGAGTCAAGGTTGCTCTAGCATACTTGGGGGCAGTGGCTGGTTAGACAGAGAGCTGGGCCCAGCATAGGCACAGTCATGCCATGGACCAACTAATTAAAGCCACAGGCTGACATTGATACTGGCATTAAAACTGGAAAGGTTCTTTAGCATTTTTGTGTCTGAGTGCACAGACTGGAATCCCCTGTGAGACTTTTGGTGTCTTCGTGCTGGCTTGGTGGCATACCTAGAATGGGTGGTCATGTGTTTTGACTCTCTGAGCCATCTTGAATTGTTAGGATATCAAGTGTGTCTTCTTCCCATCTTGACTGCTATAGCCCAGGATGTCCTTTGCTCCCCAGCTCTTTTGGGGGCTAAAAGCTAGACGTAGAGGTGTCTGGGTTGGATTTATGTCTGCTGAACACAAGCTAGAGTCAATTGCAGAGATGCTCTCAATTGAGAAAATACTCCCATCCACATTGCCTGCAGGCAAGTCTATAGGATATTTTCTTGGTTAATGATTGATGTGGGAGGGCCTAGCCCACTGTGGGCATTGTTAGCCCTGGGCTRGTGGTCCTGGGTTGTATGAGAAAGCAGGCTCAACAATCCACTAAGCAAGCTACTAAGCAGCGTCTCTCCATGGCCTGTGTCAATTCCTGCTTCCAGGTTCCTGCCTTGAGTTCCGGCCATGACTTCCCTCCGTTGCTTTTGGAGTTGGTATTTTTGTCACAGCAGTAGAAATCCCAGCTAAGACAGAGGCGCTCTTGAGGCATGCACTGGGAAGCCATGGGAGCTGGGGCTGCTGGGAATGTTCTGGCCCATGAAAGCCATTTTAAAGTGTRCTGATTTCCTGCCTGTTCCAGCCCAGTGTAGCCTGACGCTGCAGTTTGTGCTTAAGCAGAGTTATTAGAGTTATCACCCCAGGGTAGTTGTCTACAGATAACTAGTAAGAACGGTGGGGCCATTTCACTCCAGTTAGGGGTGACACGATGACCCCAGGCACAGAGCTGGGGTGATGAGACAGGGGTTATGCTGTTCATGTGGGAGACAGAGGTCTGCCCCCTCATCAGTTCTGGGTGAATTCTTTACTGTGTATAGGATATTCAGACCTCAGCATTTCAAATCTTGTGAGTTCTGACCTCTGAGGTAGGAAGGGCATCAGAAGCAGCTACATTGTGGGGTCAGTAGTGAAGACAGGCCATAGAGGACACAATAGTGACTATGATCCTGTCGTATCTAAGATAATTAGTAAATGAAAGCACTGTTTAGCAGTCACCGCAAGTGCTAGACATGCTAAACACAAGGCCTGGCTTTTGGAAACATGCCTCATCCCCGAGGTAGCAAGATGAACTTCAAGTCTGGCCCTGAAGACTGCAGGGTTCTGAGATGTAAAACTCCAGGCCCACTAGGTAGGCTGCAGACAGGGCTGTCTCAGTGAACACAGACATATGCACCCCAAATCCATTCTTCTTGCTCCTCAGTGAGAGGCCAAGTTCCAGATGGCCCCTTCTCTACCATCAGGACAGGGAATGGGCAGAGCTGAGCCTCAGTCATGGGTGGGGCACATAGGGGAGGTTGGCCCCGGATAAGACACCAAAGTCCCTGGGGACTGGGCAACAGGACACCCAGGTGAAAGTAAAAGTTTTTGGTCACATGCATGACACACACACACACACACACACACACACACACACACACCCTGCTCACCAATCTTCAAGAATCTTTCGCCCCTGAGTTTTTGCAGGAGTGTCCTCCCATGTCTGTTGGATGTTGGCGACTTTCCCCTTCAGATGATCCCACCCACACAATCCTAGCTCTGTCCGTTCCTTCCTCGCATTCTATGTGAAGTTCTTTCTAGTCCGAGGCTCTCCCACCTTCCTGGGGTGTGGTATCCTTCTCTGGGGAGGGATCTTCAGATTTCTCACCCTAGCACCAGTGAGTACAGTGGCTGTCAGTAAAGCGTTTTGGGAGGCCTGGGCAGGAGGTCTAGCTCCTGGTACTGTACTCTGCGTCTCCCACTCTCAGAACAACTGTAGTGGCTGCTGCAACTTCCTTCCCCTCCTCCTCCTTCTCCTCCCTCTTCCTTCTCCTCCCCCCTGGCAGCTTCCCCTCCTTTTTACCTCCTCCCTTTCTCCTCCTGCTATCTTCATCTCCTCTTTCCCACTTCCCTCTCCCTCCTTCCTCCTAACTTCCTCCTCCCCTCCTCCTCTCTTTCTCCTTCTCTCCTCCTCAGGCCTTCCCTCCTCTCCTCCTTCTTCCCTGACTTCCTTGTCTCCTTCCTTTCCTCTCTCCTCCCTCAGCCTGCACCCAGCAAATGGGCTCTTGAAGTTTGGTTCCGGTTATAAAGGCATGTCTTCTTAACATGTTAATAGTCATGATCAGCGTTTAAACACTCATTTCCAGATCCTCTCTAAGGTCCATCTGTGATAGGTCAGGCAAAGAGATTCACCTGACTTCGGTGGTGATTGGTGTAGCTGAGGTACTGAYGCCTGCACTTTTGTTTAGCAGTTCCCACCCGGCTGTGTGAAGTGTGGCTGTGCCAGCCCTCCTAATCGTGAAGACCTGTCACCGAAGACAGAGCCTGGACAGGCCTGGTTCATCCTACTGGTAAGTGGTGGATGGCTTTTGGAGGCCATAGAGGAAGTTGACTGAGAGTGTTGATCTAGACATTCAAGGCTTTGTGCTGAACTCCCATATGTGACTGGGAGATGCATAAACCATTATTAGCACTCCATACCCGGCCCCATCCTTAGATGTGTTGGAGCCCTCTGCAGCACCCAGAGACATTGACTCCAGGAAAACCATCTGTCAGACAGTCAGTGCTCTGGCCCCCTTTATCAGACGTTCCTGTTGGTGGGAAGTTCTCTCAGCGTCCCCCACCCAGGGAAATCTGTCTGTAGTCCCCCTCTGCCATTTGGCTCCCAGACCAGAAAACTAGCCTAAGCTCTCTTTCTACAAGGTGGCTTGCTATGTGCTTGGGGGCAGTAGGAAGGAGCAGAGGCATGAGGCCTGGGCTAGACAAGGTTCCAGCTAAATAAACGCTGCCCATGAGATCTCATGCAGGTTAGGTGGCCTCTCAGTGGATGTCTGAACATGACAGTAGCACCTGTAAGACCTGAAAAAAAAAAACACAGGGTGCCCAGTACCCCATACCTCGGAAGGCGACATCCAAATCACTCGCGAGAAATGGTCTTGATGCAACTGCAAGAGGATTTTTATTCCAGAGGCTCTGGGGCCCACAGTCATACACCATGCAGGGGTAGGGGACTGTGAGCCACAAGTGCAGAATCGGGACAGCTTTTATAGGTTTACAACAAAACCCGCGCATCACAGCCAATCATTCTTTAGCATCGAGAGCCCGTGCAGTGTGAGCCAATTGATTTGTACCACTCCATAACTTCTAAGCCAATCAGTTTAAATTATCCAAGCCCACGCTCCGAGAACCAATCAGTTTTCTATAGAAGCCAGATAGCAATTAGTTAGCTCATTTCCGCTTACGGGGCCAGGGCCACGTACACATTTTCCTGTTACGGGGCCAGGATTACGTATTAGGCGCTTGGAGACCTGAGCACCTGCCTGGCACGAGCCCCACAGCCCACACAGTGACCCCACTGGCCCAGCTGTGCTCGCCCTCGCCCCAGCTGCTCCAAGGAGGCGAATCTGGAAAGGACGCCGGGGACCTTCCCAGGCCTGCGGCTCACAGCTGGACATCGCAAGCGGGTGTGACATGTGCACTCCTGGGAGGTTCAAGGAATGTGACCATTCACCTAGTTTCTAACAAAGAGCAGGCTTTTTGGGGTCATTTAAGAGTTAGGCATGGGGGATTTTTAGCCTGTAATTCTCATCCTTTCACACCCACCAATAGAGAGGGCCTGGGTATAAAAATCATGATAGAGACTAGAAGTTGCCTGGACCCACAATCCCATTTTGCCAAAGAACCACATGCCTAAGGTAACATGACCTCCCTATGGGCACCTATGGAGCCCCAAACCACTTTCCCGTCTGTCTGGCATGGTAGAAGCACATCATGTTCCAGGTCTGGCCTTTCTGGGTGGCCAGACTCTCCCTGGAAGCTGTCTGCGGAACCACAGGACTCACCTATGGAGTCATATACTATGGAGTCATAGGTGAGTTTTAGAACAAACTTGGGTTTCCTTGAAAGAAGCTCATGATGAGTAACAAAATGTTCTATCTTTTGGACATTTAGCAAGTTCCGAAGGAGTTTTGAAGCTTGGCGCCATCTCTGAAGCTTGCTCCCAACCTGCCTGGCCCAGAGATCTAACATAGCAGCCACCGTGGTCTCTGGGATGATGTGCCATTTCCCTTGCTGCACTCCTTGTGTTAATAGAGCTTAAGACTGAACTGGCTTCTTGAGCTAAAACACTTCATTATAGTCATTTAGTGTGCACCTGTTACAGATGAACCCCAGCCTCTCCTCATGAAGTTCCTCATAGCAGAAGATTGCACCCCCTCAGTACACACACACACACACACACACACACACACACACACACACACACACTTTACTATCTTTTAACTATTGCTCGGTGCACTTAGGTGAATTGGCCAAAGACCACACAACTTCTAAGTGGTGTTGCCGAAATCTGAACCCAGATGGCTTTGCTTCAGCATTGCTGCCTTACCCACTAAGCCACCTGCAGGTAACTAGTCACCGCCAGCGCTATGGACAGGAGTTGCAGAAAGGATGCCTCCTTCACAGAATCCCTGTTCCATGGGGATGGAGTTAGCCATCGTCATGGAAGCACGTCTAGAACCACGGTCAGAGTCGTGGCAGGGCAGCTACGGTCCAGTGCCTTTCTGTTAAACAGAATGGACTGAAGTCAGGAGGGCTCAGGACCAGCTGTGCAGGACCACACCATCCCAGGCCCAGGAATGCAGCAAGCTTGGTGCTTCTGGACCTGGTGACTTAGAATCCTACAAGGATATGTGTCAGGATGTAGGTAGTTCTTATATCCATGATCATACCAGGGTACGCACAAAGCGAGGATGTTTGGTTCTATTTCAAAAACATCCAAAGTTCAGGGCTTTGCCTGTTTTTGATGAAAATTCTGTGGAGATTGCTTTGGTACAGTGGTGCCAGGGAGAGCTGTGACAGCTGAGTGGGGAGAAGCCATGGGAGGATTTCTGGCCACAGCCCAGAGACCTGCTGCCCCATCCATGCCTTCACAGCTTGGATGGGCTGTGTCCTCTGCACCTGTCTTCCCATCCCTTCTTACCCCAAAGGTCCAGGGATGATCCAGATGGGAGCAGAGTGGAGGCAGGCACAGTGTTCAGCACTGGCTCCTAGGGATGGGCGCCAGGACGACCCCTTCCCCCTGACACCCAGATCCTCCGTCCTTCTGTGTCTTCTACACGGATCTGTCTGCCTCCATGAATGGTCTGGGCCAGAAGGGAGCCAGTGGTCATTCTGCTCACTCCTCAATGAGAGATGGATAAGATGAGGCAGAGAGGGAAAGAGACCCACTGAACACATGCAGGTGTCAAGGGACAGAGCTGTTCAAAGTAATAGGACTGACTTCCAGTCCAGACCTGCTCACCTGAAATGCCCCCAGCCGCAGGCCTCTCTCTCTCTCTCTCCACTTAGACTATACATGAGGCCCCGGACAGCTATGCACAGGCCCAACACGAGATCATAAACCTATTTAAAACACTCTGTGTTTTTTGGTTTAGGGTGTTGTTGGTTGGTTGGTTGGTTGGTTTTTTACTTTTTGCTGTAACTCAGTTGTGAGATTTTCAAGCTTGAACTTTGTAGATGACCTTGGCTTAGAGAAGCCCAAGAGCAGATATCCCTGATTTCAATGGAAGGGGCGAACCTGTGTTTGAATGCACCAAGTACTCCTCATTTGACTTGCACACTGCCAAATCTGTTTTAGAACTTTAAGAGATTTTCCTCCTCCTTTGCTCCCTTCCCCCGCCTCTTCATTCTTTCCTGACCTCCAGTTTTGTTGCCCTCTTCATTCTTTCCTGACCTCCAGTTTTGTTGCCAAACATCTTCTCAATAGGACTATTAGATGGTGCCTGTTGCAGAGCTTTTGAAGACAGAGTCTCACGTAGCACAGGCTGGACTTGAACTCTGTATGTAGGCAATGATGACTTTGACTCCAGTATGTGTCCTGTTTCTAGCTCCTGAGTACTGGGATTGTAGGTATGTGTCATAGACCCCGTTTTACGTGGTGTGGAGCATGCTAGCAAGGACTCTTCCAACCGAGTGACTTGCCCTGTTCCTAACAGCAGCGTTCTTTTGTGGATTTCTGGACCCTAGCTTTTGAGGAGGCCTACAAAAAGAAAAGGGTATTTATATAATTTGGGATGCTGGGCACAGATGCCAGACATGGCCTGGATGTGCTAGGCAAGTACTTTTCACTATTAACTATGCCCTGGCCCATGATAGCCCTCTCCATCATTTACTAAAGTACCCATGGGTATCTGAAGAGCTCCTGCCTGACTCTGTAAGGACTCAACACAGAAAGATTCAGAAAGGTTTGCAGGCCGTATTTACACTACCCCTGAAGTCTCCCCTGATATCCCAGTGGGATCAATTACACTGGACACTCATTTGCACAGAACCCGATGCTGCATTAGCAGCCCCCACGGGTCATCTTCCCAGGAGGCGGCCTGCCTTCCCACTTGGAAATAGCCCACAGGGCACGACGAATCACGCCACCTTAGCCTTAGCAAGCAGTTGACCCACTAGGAGCTCACCCTGTCCTTCTTCTACAGGGTTCCAGGAGTGGACTGAAGCCTTAGCAGGAACATGAGTGAGGACACAGTCCCCGAGGCGGCCTCCCCGCCACCCTCTCAGGGGCAGCACTACTTTGACCGGTTCTCTGAAGATGACCCTGAGTACTTGCGACTTCGCAACCGTGCAGCTGATCTGCGACAGGACTTCAACCTGATGGAGCAGAAGAAGAGGGTCACCATGATCCTGCAGAGTCCTGTGAGTGGGCAGGGCAGGGAGGGCTGGTTTCCGAGAGACTCAAAAGAGCAGGGGCTCTGGCTCCCCATCCCTCTCTCAGGGTCTTGGCAGTTTAGGCTTGCTGAACAAGATGGGCCTGGCCATGTGGGTATTTGATTCCTTCTCTGTCTTAGTTAGGGTTGTACTGCTGTGAACAGACACCATGACCAAAACAACTCTTACAAGGACACCATTTGATTGGGGCTGGCTTACAGGTTCAGAGGTTCAGTCCATTATCAAGGTGGGAATGTGACAGCATTCAGGCAGCCATGGTGCAGGAGGAGCTGAGAGTTCAACTTGAGAGTTCAACATCTGAAGGCTGCTAGCAGAATACTGGCTTCTAGGCAGCTAGTCTGAAGGTCTTAAAGCCCACCCCAGAGTGACACACCTACTCCAACAGGACCACACCCTCCAATAGTGCCACTCCCTGGGCTGAGCATATACAAACCATCACACTTCCTAATCACTGGTCAAGGGCAAGCCTGGGACTGTGCATACATTCTGGTTCAGAGAGTGGCAGAGAGACATGCCCCCTAGCCTGGTTTCCTATGCCACATCTGGGCTTGGGTTTTCAGTCCTCTTTCCTGCAACAGACAACAGATAGGAGGACCATGTGATCTGGAGGATGGGTTACCATGGGGCTGGCCTAGGCTTCCCTTTGCTGAGTAGCATGCCGTATCCTGCTCACTGTAGAGTGAGTAGCATCTGAATGTCCAGCCAGGGTTGAGGAAGGGGATAAGAGGAGCAATGGGACAGGGCCAGCCTGACCTAGATGCTCCTGCGTCTCCAGACCAGCGTGGCTTCGTGCCTGGCTCGCAGGGGCTCAGAGCGCATTCCCAGGCAGGGAGTACATGGAAAAGATGGATGGCTGAGGAGGTAAGAGTGCTGCTGGCCCTGGTAGGGGAGAAGAGCAGGGGAGAGAGGCAAGGAAGAGTGGAAGGATGGCACTTGGGGCTCAGTAGGACACAGGCGGGAAGCCCAGGGAGGAAAGCGGCTTCCCTGGGGCCTTTAGGAACAGGGTATTCCATGGTCTGTGGGCAATTTTCTCCAGGAACACACAGACTGCTCAGAACAGACAGGAATGAGCCTTCCTGCACATGTCAGGGGCCTGGAGGAAGAAAACAGGTACTTAAAGGCCTCAGGACAAGGCCTAGACACCCAGAGGAGGGGGGCAGCAGAATAGAGCATCTCCAGCATGGTTAGTGAGTACGGCAAGAGATGGGGATGCAGGACCCTGGCTCTTCTCCATAGACTCCTCAGCACCTTTCTAGATCCCTGTTCCTCTCGTGGTTCCTCTTGCCACTTGGCCAGCAAGATAAGAAATTCAGCTTGAAGTAGGATGAAAACCTGATCTTAGCATAGTACATCACAGTGGCAGGTGCTGCAGAGGCCTCCACTCCCCCTTCCCCTAGCCGATCAGTAAGAATACAGACGTATAAGAGCCCTGGGTGTGCTAACGGGGAGGGAGGGGCATACGCTCTCATTCATTAATGCCCTCTAAAGTGAAGTCCCATGACTGGTATAGCCTTGGCCGTTGCTCATATAGGAGGGAGCTGGAATCCGGACTAACCCCACAGAAGAGGGGGCTCCAGGTTCTTTACCAGAGTCCTCTTGAACCCACCCAGCAATCTGAAGAGGCACCTGCGGCCCTAGTGAAGCTGCATCTGGGGTCCCTCGGGGTCCTTGGCCTTTACTGAAGAGCTGGAAGAGCAACCCCTGGATACTCGCAGGAGCAGTCCTCCTGTGCAGGAGTTGCAGGAGGGGAGTGGGTGGAGATCACCTCCTGTGCAGAGCTCAGGGACCAGGTCCCCCCGCCCCCGGGGCTTGCTTATCCCTCAGCTCCTAGGGACCTGCAGGGTCCTTAGTTCTCCTGCCAGGAGCTGGCACCAATCCCTGGCGACTTGGGAGTCCCTGCTGGGTCCTCAGCCCTCCATGAGGAACAGGGTACCAACCCATTGGCCTGCTGCAGTCTTTCAGGGAGGAGCTGGAAGGCCTCATCCAGGAGCAGATGAAGAAGGGCAACAACTCCTCCAACATCTGGGCCCTCCGGCAGATCGCGGACTTCATGGCCAGCACCTCCCACGCAGTCTTCCCAGCTTCTTCCATGAGTATGTGGGTGCCTGGGTGCCTGCCAGGAGCAGGGAAGAGGGCTGTGGTAGGGAAGGGAGGAGAGAGCACCGGAAGCAGCTTGGTTGCTAGGCAATGGCCAAGCTGCAGTTGCATTAGCAGGCACGGGCAAAGAGATGTCTGGCTCTGCTTCTGATGTTGCTGTGAATTAAAGACCCATAGGAGAATTGTTCATGAGGCCAGGGATGGGAAGGGTGGAGGTGACTTCAGGGCATGAGAAGAGGTGAGGAGACCAGCCAGGGTGGTCACCCTTGAGCAGAAAGAGGAGCTCTGACTGTGTGGGCTCCCTTCCCGGACAGCAGCTCCACCCACAGCAGGAAGCTGCGTAGGACTCAGGTGTACAGGGTGATGACCACAGCTAAGGAAGCGTTTGAGAAGGGGAAGCCAAAGCCCACTTCCTTGTCTTTGGAGAACTCCAACATCACTCTCAGCAATAATTTTGATGTATCTTTTCAACTTTTTTTGTTTCATATAGATAGATCATTGAAAGCAAGAGTCAGACATATATTTTCATGATATATCAACTAAATTTTTGCATCATAAATAGGGTTCTGCAATAATTTTTGTGGACGCATGCTGATGAATCAATCATTCCTTCCTGGAGTTTTACTGTGTTTTCTCTTTACTATTATGGATCACAGTGTGGCAGGCATCCTGGTAAATAAATTTAATGCCATGCGCTCAACTGTCTTCTGAAGATAAATTATAATAAGAAAATGGTGAAATGACAGGACTGTCTTCTGAAGATAAATTGTGCGAATGGCTAGAGGAATGCAAGCAGGAGCTCGGAGGCTTCATGCATAATGCAGATTCTGTCCCTTCGCCATGCCATCCGGAGAGAGATTGCCAGCCTTGCTCTCAGCAGAGGGTGGTGGGCGTGGCCCTTCCTCCACCTCGGCTCAGACTGTTCCTCCCTTCGCCGGAGACAGGCTGTACCTAAGCTTTCATCTGTGCTTTTTTATAGCAAAATGTTTGTTCCCATACTTTGCCAATTTTCCTATTAGTGTGCTGTGAAATTTTTTTAAATCTTTATATAAATTAATGCTATTTCCCTATGACCTGTCAAAAATATTACAGTCATTTTTCAGTTTCTCTTTTGACTTTTAATTTGGTTCATAGCATTTGTTACGTTGTAGAATACATTGTTACAGAACAGAGCYYCTCTAATTTTCCTTTGTGTCTTCCACTGCTGGCCACCTGCCTAGACAATAGGTCAAAGGACCGGAGTTAGTCACGTAATTTATCTTAATCTCTTGTGCAAATTTATTCTATAAAGTAATTTTGGAGCTATTTTGTCAAGCTCTTTTCTCCTCTAACTTAAAATAATCCTTTTAGGATTTTAACTGGAATTGTATTTGGTAGAGGAGTTGGCATTCTTTGTTTTTATTTTAGAATATAGTTTCTGTGGGAGAAATGTGTGTGGTTGGTTCTAGAATACTCTACCTAGCATGTGAGAGATAATTTTAAAATATTTTCAAGAACTGATTTAGAATATTCAGAAACAAGGTATATTTTATACTAGTTCTGTAATATCCACCTGGAAAGCTTACTAGTTATTTTCATATGATCTGACTATGCCTTAAGCTCATCTAGGAAATAATATATAACTTGGTTGTCATAAATGAATCTTTATTCAACTTTTTCTTGAATATATACATTATCTTGAGTTTTAAAACTATTTTACTATTTTATTTATTTATATGCATGTATGTGTGTGTGATCATACATGTTTGTGTGTATGTATCACAGTGTGTGTATGGAGGTCAGAGGCTAGCCCACAGAACTTGTCCTCTCCTCCCAAGTGGGAACCCCTCGGCAGCAAAGCACTTTCCCCTCTGAGCTATCTTTCTGGCCTTGTGTTTTTGTATACAGAAAAATCACATAGTGTGCAAATGCTGACATTTTGCCTCCATCTGCTAGTACTTTGCCTTTGGGCTTATTTTTTCTAGTTTTCTGGTTATACCCCCTCAGGCTTTAGAAATGATGTTTAATAATGTAGAGAGTGGTCATCCTTGTCTTGCATCTGACTTTAATGGAAATTCTGTCAGCACAGAACTTGAGATCATCATTCTTCATCATGTTGAGAAAATGTCGTTTTTTTCTAGCTCATCATAGCTCTCTCTCTTCAGAAATAGATTCTGAGCTTTATAACATGATGCATTTGGGGCACTGATCCCTTTATGTCTCCTCAAGCAATTGTCACAATGAGTTATAATGACAGGTCTCAGAATACCAGGCTCTAATTTATCTCTGGTCTCGTGTATGTGTGTGTGTGTGTGTGTGTGTGTGTGTGTGTGTGTGTGTGTCCATTCATGTTCACATATAAGCACACATGCATGTGGACACAAGAGTTCACCCTTATGGGTTGATCCTTTGGAGCAACCCAGCACATACTTTGAGAGAGGGTCTCTCGCTGGCCTACACCTCACTATCTCAGCTGGGCGGGCAGTCCTAGAGCTCTTCTCTTTCTACCTCCCCAGTGCTGGGATTACAAGTGTGTCCAGATATACTTGGATTTCTTTTTGTAAGGTGGGCTCTGGTGATTGGTGATAAACACAGGCCCTCCTTGTTGCACAGAAGCTTCTTCAGCAGCTAAGCCATCTTCTTGGCCCCAGTTCCTTGTTCTGATGCGCTGCTGTGGGTTTTACCGTTTCTGTTAGGGATCTCAGCATGTGTGTTCTTGTGTGAGGGTGAGCGGTCCACTCTAGGGCATTCAGCCATGACTTCAAACATGAGCAGGGCGACTCCACCCTTCTCCTTGCCCCGATGGAGTTTAAGCAAAGCAGGAACATCTCTCTCAAAGGTTTACGACTCACTTGCATTGTTATCCAGATCTAGAACACTTTCAGAGATTCTTAATGCTTATCCCCTTGCCAGTTTTATCTGGCATTTAAATTCTTATTTTGCTGCTGTTTTGATCCTATATTTTATATGAAATTATCTATATTGATGGAGTCTCTTTAAAATGAAGTGACTTACAATACACCTTTTATTGTTAGGTCTCATGCCRGGTGTGGCTGGGTTTGCTCTGGCTTCTGCTGCACTGTGTTCTAAGTTTCCCTTACTGAACAAATCATATTTGTTTATTCATAGATCTTACACACTAATTCTTGTATTTGTTTATTGGTTCTTAATTCCCCCCCCCATTACTAGTTTTGTTTCCAACAACAGGGTGCAAGCCCAGGCTTTGTTCATGCCAGGCAAGCACTGCTCACCCAAGGTACACCCCAGCCTTTTGTGGGAGGAGCTGGGGAGCAGAGTCTAGACACACATTTCTGACCGGCCAAGACTTTAACCCTCTCGCTATCACCTCACAAGGACTAGGATTATAGGTGACTTTACCACATCTGGCTGACTTTGGTTTGTACTTATTTTCCACACTATTTATGTTCTAGGTGCCTATTGCTATGATAAACACCACAACCAGAAGCATTGAGAGGAAAGGGTTTATTTGACTTACATGTCAGAACATCATTGAGGGCAGTCCAGGCAGGAACTCATCATGAAGGGCAGGAACCTGGAAGTAGGAACTAAAGCAGAAGTCACAGAGGAGGGCTGCTTCCTGGTCCTCTCAGCTTGCTTTTTGAATAACCCCGGGACCACCAGCCCAGGGTGACCCCCCACCTACCCACCGTGGGCTGGGCCCTCCCACATCAATCATTAAGCAAGAAAATATGCCTACAGAATTGACTGTAGGTCAATCTGATGGACACGATTCCCCCAGATAAGATCCCCTCTTCCTGGATATGACACATTTGTCTCTGTGAACCACAGCTGTACACATGTCAGGCACACACTGAGCCACAGCTCTACGTGGTCTCGTTTTTATTCCATGAGCTGTCATTTCTCATTGCAAAGCTATTGGATGCTTATTCTTCTATAGATCGGTCAATGTCAGGCTTCCTGGAATTAGAGATCTTAAGTTGCATGTCAAGGATTTAGTGAGAGCTTTTTGCAACCTAATATAATTATTTTTAAATGATCTATAGTTAGAGGCAGTCTCCAGGACACTCAGTTTAATTTATATTTTCATTTTCATTGGATTTTGTCAAAAGTAAAGGTTGGTCCATCCATTTCATTATTGTCCATTTCTCTTTGTACTTAGCATATGTTTTACCTCATATTTTGTTTGTTTTGAGATGGGCTCTCACTAGATAGCCCAGATTGGCTCTCATCCTTTCACTTTGACATCCTGAGTGCTGGAATTACAGAAACGTGCTACCATCCCTCACCAGTCCTGACAAAATAACACTTTGAGAATGGTAATAGGAATGTTAATTTTTTTACTTAACCAATGAACTTTTAANATGTGTGTGCATGCATGCATGTATGTACCTGGTGAGTGTGTGTGTGTGCGTGTGTGTGTGTGTGTGTGTGTGTGTGTGTGTGTGTGTGTGTGTGTATGTGAATGTATGCCCTTGACATAGGTGCTGGGAACTGAGTTTAGTCTTTGCAAGAGCAACAAATGCTCGTTACCACTAATGTCTCTCTAGCCCTTAACTTACCTGCCTTCCTCTGCTCCCCTGAAGCTGGTAGGCAGTGACCATCACGGTTAAGGGAACAGACTGCCCATCAGCTCCAACATCTGGGGTGCCCTGGGGACAAAGGTGCTAGTCCCATTTCCAAATCTCTTAGACTTTCCCTCAAATTCCTAGAGAAAAGCGACACATGACTGCATGACTAYCTGTCCTAACAGAAACAGACACATGCCACCAGACACTGTAGCTCTCTAGCCAGCCTGGGCTTCTGGGGTCTGTGTCACTCAAACACGACTTGGGGGAAAAATTGAAGAAATGTCTTCATGGTTGATGTGGCTTTCTATGTGACCTGTTTCCAAGTCACAGAGTAAGTTCTGTTGCATGGTCACTCAAAACACAGTGACAGCAGGCYTTCTGCCCGGCACCACTGACACCTCTGCAAACTCCCACTCAGAAACCATTCTGCATTTACCTGATCAATACTCCTCTTTAGGGTTTATGGCAACCTTGGCATTCTGAGAATTCTTTGTTCATGGCTTTGAGCCTTGATATAGCTTCATTTATTTTGTTTCTTTGAGACAAAGTCTCCTATAGCCCAGGTTGGTCTCAGACTTGATCTGTAGCCCAGGATAATCCATAACTTCTGGTCCTCCCACCTTCACCTCCTAAGTGAGTGCTGAGTTACAGATGGGCATCACCACCATGACTTGCTGTATGCTAGGGTCAAACCTGTGAATGAGTGCAGCTTGGTCATATGCTGAACCACCTGAGCTATTGGCTTTTCTCCAAAGGCAGTTGCCAGTCTCAGTCGAGCAGAGGACATTGCAAGCCACACATACAGTCTTTCTTCCTCTAGGTGTGAGTTAAGGGCTGTTTGACCCCCTGGCAGATGGTGTTTCCTGTACCAGGGTAGCATCAGTCAGTGAGGTCTAGAGGGGCACAGGACAAGGACCAGGCTGGCCAGTAGGAACTCTAGTCCTCAGGGAGATGCACTGTCCCCTCCCATCCCTACAGATTTCTCCATGATGACACCCATCAACGACCTCCACACTGCCGACTCCCTGAACCTGGCCAAGGGGGAGAGGCTTATGCGGTGCAAGATCAGCAGCGTCTACCGTCTCCTGGACCTCTACGGCTGGGCGCAGCTCAGCGACACCTATGTCACGGTGAGGAACAGGTGCCCTGTGCCCGTTCCCCCATCTTCCTATCCTCAAAAACCCCAAAGGGAAGACTCCCAACTCTGAGCATGGCCAAGTACTGTTAGTGGCCCTTGGTTATAATCCACTCACCTCTTCCAAGATTGCTAACCACAATGGTGATCAGAAGAGACAACCTGCCCCATGGGGACCTCTCTGGATGGAACTAGCTCCTGTACCCAGGGCCGTGCCTCACTTTTGTGAGGGTCCTCTGGAAGCCCCATTTCCACAGTTTAAGGAAAGACTAAGCCTCTTCATCTTCTGTGGAGGAGGGTTCACTAGAGGAAGTCTTGGCGCAGTGAGTTCAAGGAGAAAAGGATTTGAACAGTATCCTAGGAAGTATCCCTTCTCCCTATCTGCTTGGCCCTGAGCTTCTTATCTGTCTTCCCAGCTGAGAGTGAGCAAGGAGCAGGACCACTTCCTGATCAGCCCCAAGGGGGTTTCCTGCAGCGAGGTCACGGCATCTAGCCTGGTAAGTATGGCCCAGCATCAGGGCCGACCCTTACTCGGATGACAGAACCCATCTGACCATGGAGGAGCAGGTCATCTGCACGTTAGAGCCCACTGCTCTGTTCCTTGAGGGACTCACTCTCTCTGGGCAGAGAAGATGCATGGCCGCAATGGGTGCCCAGAACATGATGCAACCAGGGTGCAGGCCA
>BDUI01000282.1:200063-215845 GCA_002335545.1 Apodemus speciosus
TGGTGATCTGGCCCCTGAGAACAAGCCCCGGGTGTCCCTAAGGAGAGCCAGTGGTGGGGACTCTGCTTCCATCTGTCCGGGTTTCAGCAACAGCGGCAGCACCAGGTGCTTGTCCGGCACACGGCACTCTCCTGCCGCCTTGCCTTCTCATGGGGGCAGCCGTGTGGCAGACAAGACACAGCATTACTCTGATTGCCCCCTTTTGGCCTCCCTGGGAAGGACAGAGGTAAATCTGAGCCCAGTAACTCCGAGGGCCCAGTAATTCTCCAGCCTGAAGTGACAAAGTAGAAAAGCACCTGGTTTCATATCTGCCCCACCCCTCTTGTCTCTCTGTGACTTGTGTGCTAAGGTGGGTTTCTGTTATCTTCAGGGGAGAAGGACACAGCCCCAGAAGAGCCTGGTTCACCTGTAAAGTCCACACCTGCGTCCCCAGTGCAGAGCCCAACGAAAGCAGGGACCAAGAGCCCAGCGGCCTCTCCTTCCAAGGCTTCGGAGGGTGAGTGGAGCTGAGCAGGCTTCAAAGATGCCTGTGTGAGAGACGGGGTGGTCTGTACACTKTAGAGAACTGCTGTTAGTTGGGAGGGGCTTGTCACGGGTGTGCAGCCTCACTGCCACGGGGAAACACTTCCTCTCTGACAGTTTTAGGTAATCTGCGCAAGATTCAATTTGTCTTACTAGTGAGCTATGCTGATGTAGCCCAAGCCCTGCCGAGCAGAGGTAAAGGACTGACCATAGCCTCCCCTCTCCCGCTGGCTGGTTGTCCCCCTCCCCCAGCTGGCCAGTTGCTCTMTCCRTTCCTCAGGTGCTGATGTTGTGGGGATCTCTTTAAAGATGAAGGTTCTGCTCTGTCCGGTCTGAGATGGGGCCTGAGACTATTTCTAAGGAGAGTAGCACCGTTAGGTGTCACTGTCAGTCTTGACTGCGATGGCTTGGTGAACTTAGGTAGATCTGCTGCCTGGAGCCCACTCTCAGCCTTTCTCCAGGGCAATCTAAAATGTGRACCAGTTGAAAACAGTGTCATTAGAGAGGCACTAGTCTAGACATTGGAATTCCAGGCCCCACCGAACCGCTAGTTTTTAACAATTCAGAAATGCTCGTCTGTGCCTCAGTTTCCCTGTGTGTTAAATGGAATTATTAATGCTTTCCCTTGTCACAGTCCTTCTGTGTCTAAGGAAGTGTTGATGAATGACAGCATACTTTGAGGGACTAAGAGCCTAATTTAAACATAAGCCCTAATTACGATTAAGATGTCCATAGTGACAATCTTGTGTGGTCCCTTACCACCTCCAGGCTGCTCCACTGGGTCCCCTGAGAAACTCCACCAAAAAGGGTATCCTGTGACCCAGAGAACAGCCTCTGCTGGGCTGCTGGGACCCCCTTCCTTGGTGAATGGTCACATGTGTAATTCTGGTACCACCCCCACCGTGAGCTTCCTCCCCAAGCCAACCATTGTCTGGAGGCTAGACCCAGCCTTGCTGGAGAAAACCAATCTGCTTGAGACCAGCGCTCCAAGTGGACGTCCCTCCGTCCTCCCCACTGCCTGTGCGTGTTCATTGTGTCTCATCACGGTGTGTTGTCAACCTGTCCACAATGTCTTCCTTTCTCTTCCCATTTGTGCTTTCATCCAAGGACTKTCCTCCGAGTCTGAATACTTGTCTCTGTAGTAAGTATAGAGAGGCCACTTCCTAACTCACCTGRCACTTGCAACAGGGAGGGAAGAACTTTTTAAAAGAAATCTGTTTCTTCCAGGGTTTTCTTCCTGCATCTCATAGCCCTGCCTTTGGAAAGTCTCTTAGTTGTAAAACTCATGACCAATTCCACCTGTGCTGTGCATGCACTAGGCTTCCTGAAAGGGACATGGACACACACACACACACACACACACACACACACACACACACACACACANACACACACACACACACACACACACACACACACACACACACACACACAATCACAGAAAACAAATCCCATAAGGAGGGATAGGGAACTTCAGGAGAGTGTCACGGTCAACAGGAATTAATCATTGGCCCTGCTTTGACACCTCTAGGGAGCCTCTTCTAGACCTTTGAGCAGAGCCTGGATTCTCTCTCTCAGGGCCCCAGATGTCTCCTAGAGGTGTGCAGAGGATCTGGGCTGTCTGTCCATTAGCACAGGTGTGCAGGCGGCAGGAGAGAAATACAAGGAGAGCCCAAGAAGGCTCATGGCAGAGAGGGCACAAGTAAAGAGATGCTGTTCTTGAGAGGGACAAACAGGAAGAGCGTGGAAGAATGGAACTGTCAGTCACCCAACTGCCCGGCATCACACTCAYTGTGGCTGGAGTTCTGGTTCTCTCTGGRGCAAATCTATCCCCCTCATGGGACCCACTGTCCTTGGGTTGTAGAATAACAAAAGTTATAGTTTTCTCTAAAGATGCTTTCTGTGCCACAGACAGCTAGGAGCACAGCTGCTTGACAGAATGCGATGTAGGTGTGAGCTGCAGTGTGCTGGGGCTGGGTGGCCTGGACCAGCTCCTTGGGGTATGAAGGATGGACTCCTGCACAGTAGCTATGCTCTCACAGTATCCCACCTGGTGACTGTTTCCAGCCATCTGTCACTGTGCTCCAAGTCCTCTCCTGCTGAGTCTCCGTGATGTCACTCCCTGTCTATGTTCCCAATCGTAATCTTGCACCATCAGCCTTTCTAACCCCCTCCACATCTGCTCACYGGAATACTTCCTCCTCTTTGACTAAGTCCTGACTGATGCTGTCCCTACTGACCTGTCCCCCATGGAATACCCAGGACTACAGACTGAACTGCAAAGAAATAGTGCATGTTTCATGTCAGACAGTCACTGACGAATCCATTACTTCAAACAAGCCACTCAAAACACTTCAGGGGACTGGGAAACGGCACAGTGGATATAAGTGCTTGCTGCACAAACGTGTGAAATCCAACCAGGCATGGCAGTCCCTGTAATTCCAGAACTCAAGAGGCAGAGGCACAGGAGCCCCAGGATAAACTGACTAGTTGGTCTAGCTAATTGCTGAGCTCTGGGTTCAATTGAGAGACCTTGACTCAATAACTAAAATGGAGACCCATCAAGGAAGACAGCTGATATGTTTTCCTGTGGGCCTCCACAGGAAAACAAAGGTGTGTGTGTGTGGGGGGGGAAGGGATACCAAAATTTCAATGTGCTCACATAAATCCATTCTTATTTTGGACGGTGTTCTTTGAATTACTAGCCCTTGATGCTGCCAACCTCCAAAACTTAGGCAAGTTAGCTCGGTAGAATCTGCTCACTATCTAACCGTGGTCCACAATGAGAGCTACTTCTGTGGATTAGACTGGCCTTAGCCTAATGGGTCTTCATTCCTGTGTGGTATCAACCAAGGCTGCAGTGAGCTATGAGCATGACTAGGCCAGGATTTCCAAGATGGTGTGCACTTATGGCTGGTGCCTTGGCAGGGACAGGAAGAAGCAGGCTCAACTGGGACACTGGGGTAGCTGATTGGTCTCTGTCTCTGCCTYACTCACTCTCTCTCACTCACTCTATTCACCCTTCTTCTCTCATGTGGTCTCTCCACATTTCCATTGGTGTCACTGGTCTTTATCCATGGTGGCCTGGATCTCCCAAAGCTATTAGGCAGAAGTTTCTAGACCTTCTTAGGTCTTTGGCCTATAGCTCTGTAGCACTTCCCTGTATTCTGATTGCTACCAGAAGCCTTGGGGCCAATGGGACAACATGAATCTGGCAGCACCTAGGGGCTCTGCACACTAGGACCTGAGCCAACCCTCGTGTCATGAGTATATCCAGTATCAGGGGAACTTTGATCYTCAGCCAAGGTAAAAGAGCATATTCTGAACCCAAATATCCCACTTTTATGGTCCTTTTATGTCTAAATGGCCTGATGACTTGATTAAAAAATGGAAATTAGAGAGGTAGGAATGTAGTTCAATGGTAGAGCACTTGCCTACTATGTGTAAGGAAAACACACCCTTGTACACACACACACACACACACACACACACACACACACACACACACACACACACTTACTTTGTGACCCACCAACTGCCTCAGGACCGAATATGGAGAAAGACTGCATTTGCACAAGTTGAATCTGGACCATTCTTTCAGACAATGATATTCAGGGATTTAAATGAGGACAGAAACTGGTGCAGCGCTCTGCGGGCCAGTCTCCCGCTCACAGAGCCTCAGAGGCAGTGCTTCATGCTGGCCTTCTGCTCCCTGCTCTGTGCTCTGAGTGCCTCGTGGGCCTTTGTGATCCTTGCAGCATGGTACCCCAGCCCTGYGTCAGCCCCGACCATGAACAATAGATACTTCCCTCAACCTTAAATGAGCCTTTCCTTTGGCTTCTGCATGCAAAGGTGAAGAGCATTCTTATTCATCAGGGACACATGAACCATGCATGGCAGTCACCAGTCCTGCATGCTCTGGAATATAGGCCAGGGTTAGTCTGGCTGACCCTGAGTTCAGCAAACCCACTTCCAGGTCTTCCCCTTCTCTCCCTTCCCATTGCTAAGTGGCAAGCCAGGCCACTTATCTGTCATGTATCAGGTGAAGTCATGTGTCTTTAGTCATGAGCACATTCCTGAGGTTAGATGAGGTACAAACTCCTCCACAGGCATGCCAGCAGCGAGGAGAGGCCAGGAGTCCTCCATGGAACCTGCACCTGACTTTGCTCAGAGAAAGGCTCAAGCATGTAGTTCCTGATCGGGAGATGCCTGCACTTAAGCGAGAGAGATTTGTATTCTGAATGGAGAACCAAGACAGCATGTGCCAATGTAAAATGAGCTCACTGGAGTGGGCTTAGAGGAGGGCAAGTTTGTTGTTACTCTCAGTGGAAGCTGCACAGACAGAGTGTAATACAACCAAACTTTGGGGAGATATGTACTTGGACGGGAGGGCAGGAGCGGGCTGGTTGTGCTGGGATGGAGGCCAGGAAGCCGGGGGTGGGGGAGTGAACTTCTTGGAAGTGGAGACCTAAGCGAGGCTCTCCAGCACATCAGAACCTATGAGACATGTGTAGCTATGGAAGGGGGGACATTGCTTTATGTGACCGTGGAGGCTGCATATTCCACTATAGTGTGTACGCTGCAAACGAGGAAATCTGGTGGTTTCATTCATCCTCGGCCACAAGGACTGAGAACTGGAGTTTTGTTAAAGCAGAAGACAGATAACATAACCCAAGAGGCTCTCCCTTCTGCTGGTTCTATTGGGCCCTTGATGGGTGGCTGACACTCAGCCATGTTTATAAAGTAGTTCTCTTYTTACCTCTTAAGCTGAGTACTAATCTTTCAGAAACACCCAGAAATGTTTTATTAACTCTTAACTCATTATTCCTTAACTCAGTCATCACAACACACAAAGCCATCCATCACAAGGCTACTGGTAGGAAATAAAGTGCTTGTAAGCCGTGGGTGGCAAGGAATCAGACCCAAAAGCTAGAGTTGAGGATAACTCTGNCCAGCCTCTGGAAGCCCCGCCCCAGTCTCTGGAAGTCCTGCAACTCTTTACCCTACAGCCCACACAGGGTCTAGGCCTGGGCTGTCCAGAGCCCAGATTTGCCCTGAATCATCATCCACTCTTCCTATTCCTCCTTTTCCTCTTCCAGTTTCTGGGTTTCCTCTTTAGACAGAACTTGCAACTTTACAGTTTCTGTTCTTTCTACTAAGTGTCCCCTGTTCCATGAGCACCCCGACTCAAGCAAACATGAGTCTTACTGCACCCATCTCTGGGGTCTCGCCCAGCTACTCTTTAACTTCATTTTCTGGAGCTGCTCACAGGGGAAAGAACTGGCTCTCAGAGCCAGTCCTTGGTGTTTCCCGGGTGCTCGTACCTGCCCCACCTCTCTAGCCAACTCTCCAGTGGTCTCTGTCCCTATGGGGGTGATACACTGGCTGTGCTCTGTTTAATACTGCTTTCTTAAGACAGTGCACACACCAGGGGCTGAGGTGTGTCCACCTGCCTGAAGAGACTGGACAGGGACCAGGCAGAAAGACTGAGTTACAGCAAGGACATGAGTCACCATGAGGGCAACAAATGAGAGTTTGAGCAGAAAGCAGAGCCCCTCTAGCAGACAGTGAGAATCATCTTAGGGGGCATGTTGGGGGCTTGAGAAATGTGTCTGCAGTATGTCACCCAAGTGAGGGTCCTGCCGTGGATTGTAAAACGGGGGGGGGGTGAGAAGCTGAGGTGTGTGTAGGGGGAGTGGGTACAACAGGGCTGTGTTTGCATGTGCGAATCCACCCTGACTTAGAAGAAGACTCTCACTGGGATGGTCCTGACAGGGTAGGGGTGACGGTGTTTGAGGTATTCAGTTACCAAGTTCATCTAGTCACTCATGCATTCTGCCATCTGTGGACTGCACAGACATTCCCCTGGTGCCTTCCAGGGGCTAGGCATGTGATCAGCCAAGTCTCACCCTCTGTTTAGAATAAAGAGATGGTGTGCTCAACCAGACAGGTGTGCTCAACCAGACAGGTGAGATCACCTCACCACTGGGAATAGAAGTTTCTGTGGTGGATGCAGAAAGGATGGAAGTGGGCRTAGGGTCGAGAAAGACATTGAGGGAGATGAGGTATTCAAACACATCTGTTATATAAGGTTACACTTGGGGAACAGAGAGGCAAGAAGGGCCTTCTCCAGAAAGCACAGCCCAGGGTGACTGAGAAGGGACAAAGAAGGGATGGTTGGGGGGAACAGGAGAGGAAACAGAGAGGATCATGCCCTGACAGATTTATGGCATTGAGGTACACTGCCAAGTGACAGCCATGGGAGACAGGCATGGAGAGGAGGGGACCAGAGCTCAGGCTCTGGGGGTCAGGGCTGTACATTTTGACAGGCTCTAGTCTTAAAAATTGGATGGAGGAGAAGCAGCAGCAAGTCTCTGATGCTAAAAGGGGACACACCCTCAGGAGGTCTAGAAAGAACTTTGGCATGCCACGTTGAGGAGAAAGGAAGTGCCTCACTGTAAGGTCCAGGTTGTTAAGCCAGCCAGTTCTGGCTTCAGTCACTCACCCCCATCCACACAGATTATAGACACACGATTCCTCTGCAGCGCAAACTCGGGGACTTTTTTTACTTCACCCACTTCTGCAGCACTGGCTTCCTCTTCCTCTGTTGCTCACATTCCCATAGAGCAGAACATGCGCCAATCCTGGGGGTGATGCTCCCACTCGAAGGCACCCATGATCATACCACACACATGTACACAAACCACATTCACATGTGAGCACACACACATACATTCACACCTCTCACAGATCACATACATGCATGCATATATAATCTATACCACACAGCTCATCTCTCACACACCAGGAGGCCTCTCTAGCCGTAGATGAGAAGCACGCGGAGGGAGACGCCCAGCCCCGAGCCTGCACTGTGCAGCTCTCTGCTYTGGCTGTGAAGTGGGAAGGACGGAGCCAGGCGGTCTTTAATTCACTTTCTGTGTTTCAGAGTCTGTGTCATTATAGTCCCCCTCCTTCCTCTTTATACAAGAATTTCCAAGTCTGCATAGTTGGGAAGCAGGGAAGGCTGGGGACTTTAGTGCCTGGGGTCTGAGCATGCTTCCTTTAAGAGTGGGACCTGGTGATCCCAGGCAGAATAGAGACCTGAGCCCTGGCAGCCACAGAATGAAAGGACCTCCTTGGACTGATGATCCTATTGTGGAAATGTTGGGTTCCCTCCTATTTCTCCTCTCTGCCCCCTGGGGAGACATTGGGTCCCTAAGTTCCCTGCTGCTGCTTAGGTACAAAGACCTGTGATCACCATGTCTTGATTGGTGCAACTGGGCTGTTTATCATAATGCTTCCACTGACACAACCATGCTGTCCCCAGTTGTTCTCCTCTCTTGGGTGGGCCTCCTCAGTCACACTGAATTAAATGCTCCTTCAGAAACCAGCATCTGTTTCAATGTGTAGACAAGGACCCAGCGTTCCCACCTGTGCAGTGGGTGTTCCCTGGGCAGGTAGTGAGAGGTGAGAACGCCATCTCTCCCCTGTCCCGGGATCCTTACCCCCACCCCACGCCAGCCTGCACTTCCCTGGCTCTAGACCCTCCTAGAAGTGGTTCTGTTGACCCCTTGATCCCTCGCCTTCATGAAATCTCACAGGCTGGGTCTTCTGGTCTTTTCCTAGATGCCAAGAAGACAGAAGTCAGCGATGCCAACACAGAGCCTGAGCCAGTGAAACCGGAAGGGGTGGTGGTGAATGGGAAGGAGGAGGAGCCGAGCGTGGAAGAGGCCCTCAGCAAAGGACTGGGCCAGATGACCACCAATGCTGACACTGACGGCGACAGTTACAAGGACAAAACCGAGTCAGTTACCAGCGGTCCCTTGTCCCCAGAGGGCTCGCCCTCTAAGTCACCCTCCAAAAAGAAAAAGAAATTCCGAACCCCCTCGTTCCTGAAGAAGAGCAAGAAGAAGGAGAAGGTGGAATCCTGATCAGTGGCTCAGTGGGTCCTGCTGCATCCCTGCCCTCCTTCCTTACCCTTCCCCCAGCTCTGCCCCTGAAGTACAGGGCCAAGGAGGGATAGAGGGGGTCCTGGGATCCCACTCAGAGGGGAACTTAGAGCCTGCCTTCCCAGAGCAACCAGGTGTCTCGTCCACAGTCACAGTGAGCTGGCAGCAGAGCCTGCCCTAGATCTGAGCTCCCTGACTCCCACGGTCATGGCCATGCTCTGCACTCTTTTAACACTGCCTAGTCCTGGGCTGCCTATGTTAGGACACCGCCTGCCCACCTGAGCCCAGGGTAGGAAGGCCAAACACCAGGCACGGTCGTGGAAGCTCACAGACCAAGGCTTCTTCTGAGTAAGGTCCATCTCTTCCCAGGAATCCTGCCTCCTGCTGATGGAGTTGTCTCCACAGCAAGAAACCATGCTTCTCTCTTCCATTTTGGGTCCCTTCCCCCCTGCTCAGGCAGACTGATCTGTCCCCACCAATAGAAGTTAATCTTTGATCCCCAGGCTGATGGCTTAGCTTGCGCTTTTCCAAACACTAACCCTGAGCTTTCTCCATGGAACCCATTGAGTGATGGATGGAAGAACTCTAAGAGCCATCAGATAGAGGGTGAGCTAAGTCAGCCTGATGAGTGGGGGGAGAGGATGTCACCAATCTATGAGCCCAGGAGCCTGATCTGTCTGTATTGTGCTTCTCACAGGCTGAAAAATTAAACCCAAATGTAGCTTAAGAAAAAGTCTCATGCTCAGGGAAGAAATTCTGGGACATCAAAATCTGCTGCTGGCATTGAGTTGTGTGAGGAGGTCAGATACCCCTTTGGCTTTGCATGGACTGTGCCTGCCTCACTCTTGCCTGGCAGCCAGGTGTCCCTTGGCCTTCCCACATCCCCAAGAGCTCTTGCCCACAGACCAGAACATCTTGCTCTTGGCATCTTGACCTTGGTTCTTTGGGTCCCAGCTCTGAGTCAGAGGGTCCTGCAGAGGATGGCCAGAATTGAGTCCTTTGAGGTTAATTCTCTCACCAACTTTCAAAGACATGGCTGACACTCCCAACGCCGTCAGTCTCCTGCATCCCCGGGCTTGGCGATAGGCAGAGCTGTTATTTTAAATGCCAACACTAGTTTTCCCCCCATATCCTCCCAAGGAGGAGTGTTGGATAATGAACACTTCTGGCTCCAAGACAATCCATCTTCTTAAAGCACAGCGTCTTCAAAGAGCATTTCTCTTTTTCTGTCCTGATTATCGTAAAGGTATTTTTGAAGTTTCTTGGCTCATCGGTTTTCACTTTGCACACATGTGTCTACAGGCACTGCACAGGCTTTCCCCCTCTGCCCTCTCCATCCTCCACAAACTGGACCCTTTCAGGGGATAACCGACTTGCTGAGCAGGATACAAAGGCTTGGTTTGAACCCAGGTCTGTCTGAGCTGAGTCCTGCCTCTTCCCAGATGTGGTGAATGGACAATAGCCTTGGCCCATTAGCCATCTCTTCAATTGGTCTTGGCTGTGGAGATGAAGGTAGAGAGGCCACCTGTGGTCACCCAGTGGCGCAGTCAGCTGTGGATGGTAGGATGTCTGTGCCTCTGACAACAGAGAGCAGAGCCCTCTGGTTGAAGCAGGAAATTCCACCACAGTTGGCTGTCTCTTGAACAGAGCTGAGAATCTGCTGCCCAGGCTCTGTTTTGCTCTGCTTTCTGGTCGAGTCAAGTCTAATGACAGACAACCCAATGTCCCCGTGGTTGGATGTTCAGAGACATCTATCCTCCTGTAGGTGATGCCTTCTTAAATATTTCACATTCATTCATTCATCCATCCATTCATTCATTCATCCATTCATTCTTTCTCACTTAGCATTCATTAGGYATCCACTTGTATCAGACATTTTAAAAAGGATGAGCAGAGTTGACCCTGCAGAGGCGGCGTGTATGAGCCGGTGCTGAGATGAGGTCCGTGGCCTCTGTCCAGTGAGCTCTCCTTATCCATCTCCTTATATAGCACTGACGCTTGCTGGTTAAAATGTCAGTGCTTTCCCTGAGCGTCCTCCTTCCAGATAATTGATGGCTGATTCGGTTTTTAAAAAGGAGAGGAACTTCTGGGGAAAAAAGTCAGCAGAGGTGGACAGACGTGGGAGTCCACACCATGTCCTTCTGAGCCATGCCAGAGCCTTTTGTGAAAGGTGACGGAGTGGTTCACATCCCAGGGGAGCAGGCCTGGGTCTGAAGAACCCTTGTAGACAGTGTGAGAGATCTGAATTTTACCATATTCTGGACACTGAGGACTGTTAATTAGGGTAGAATCAAGTAGAAGTGTGTTGTAGGGTCCCTTTGGCGGCTGAGTGAGAGTGTACAGGTGAGGCTGTTGGCCGGTCTCACCGGCTGTGTTCTCCCTACTGCATGGTAAAAGCACCGGAAGAAGTGTTTACTGAGCTAATAATGCTGGGTTCTCAGCATCAGGCCCTGTTTTTCTTTGGGATTAGATCATGGGAGAAGTGTAAAGACATTCTATCAGTTTCCTTCTTCCCTTGCACATAAAGGATGCTGTGTGCACAGCCCGGAGGACTGTAGAAGTGGCTGTGTGTCCCATACAGGACATTTCTTTGGCTCTGTAAACATTGGTTCGAGGTTTGACTGGTGAGGAGGGATTGTGTAAGATAAGGATTTAACAGTCATGGGCTTGTTTCTCACTGAGCCACTGTCGTTCCTACAGAGAAGGGTCAGAAGGTTGAACTGGTGCTACTGTGTGACTAGCTGACCAGAAAAGCAAAGTGGCTTCTTAGCCGGCTTTTACACACTTTAGAGTGTTACAGAGAGAGGCAATCCTGGTTCTTGTGATGTCATACACTGGGAGTGCTTGTGATCTGTGACTATCCCCCAAACTAAAAAACAAAAAAACAAAAACCCCTGCCCAGAGATGTTCTGCACCATGGTCTGAATCTGGCCTGTTCCCTCTTAAGCCTTGGGAAGCGCCAGTGGACCCTTGGGAATGAGTGTAGTGTGAAGTCCTTGCTCCGTGGACAGGGGCATGAGGGACATGCATGAGGACCAAAAGTCTCTCACATTCCCCATTGTAAGGCCCTGCTCTGAGCCACCCAGTCATGAGACAATGCTTGAGCCTAGCCCCTGTGGGGTGGCAGTGTGACCAGGGGGCAGCCGCCTGGCCTTGTGATAGCAGGGTCTCCACTCTGGTAGAAGTGCGCAGAAATGCCGTAATGGATCTATAAGAACCATGTGCTCCTGTGAAGTGAATGCAGATGGTTTGGACATAGTAAAGAAGGTTTGCTTAAAGGCAGGATTCAGCCCTGTGTAGACTAATGTGCCAGGCCTTTTCATAAATGTGAATTTTATGTCTTAGTTCTGGGCCAAATATCATGAGTCCCTGACAGCCAAACAGGACCAGTGAAGCACCCATCCCTGTGCTAATTTTACACATGTTGCTCCACGATTATCCAGGGGCTCCTGGCATAGTTGCCATCCACTGAGGACAGAGGGGCCCTGAGGCCTACGTCCTTTCTTGTCACTAAGTCCAACTGAACTCTCTATGATCCCATATAATTCAGAAAGACTGAGAAATGAATGAAATGCTAGATACCTGCTCTCACTTCCCATGGAGAGGACAAGACACCCCACAGCTTAACGTGTAATGGGAATTCATGCCTGAGATGGGTGCTATCATATGAGCAGGAAGAGTCCAGAGGCGACTGAAATTCATGAAACACACGTGTTTGGGTTTTACATGCACATCCTCTTTCTCCCACATGAAAAGACATACTGTGATTACTTCCCAGAGCCCTAGCTAACCAGGACGCCGTGCTCTTCCTGTCAGAAACAAGAGGCCATATATAAAGCTCTGCTCCCAAGGCACTCAAATGCCCCTCCCTGGGGAAGCCGCCTTGTCCAGAAGTCTGTGGGGATCTCACACAGTGGGATTTACTGAAGTGGACAAAGTGCCTTCCATTGCGTTTGCACTAATAGTGCCCTGGAGGAGGCAGGCTTCTCTTCACAGGAGCAATGAGCAAAGTAGTATTTGGGGGACCCTAGAAAGCATGGAAGAGGTTGTATTCTGCCTCATTCACATGTGGGGGACATTAGACTTTTGCCAAATTGACTTTAGTGCTGCTTGTCTCCAAGATTCTCCCACAGCTTGGGTGATGAGTTTGAGGATGTAGGGCCAGAGATAGAAGAGGCTCTTGGCTCTGGGATGGCTCAGGCACAGGCTAGCCTGAGAAGGCAGTCTCCCGTGGGAGACAGGTCCTCGGCACCTCCCTCAGGCACCCTGTCCCAAGCACCCAGACGAGGGTGGACCCTGAGGGCTCTCCCCTATCGCTTGGGTAGAAACGACATCTCAGAAGCTCAGGGGATGGTGATAAGGATCTAAACTCTCCTCCTCTCCTGCAGAGCATCCTGTGTATCTTTTAAATGCCCCTTTAATATGAATCAGGGTGGCACTTGAGAAACATCGTGAACCCTTATATGATAGCAATCGATTTGGGGAAGCCCCAGACCCTCGTTTAATTGCCACCTTGCTCCTGTGGGTCTTACTATTTTTGGTGAATCATACCACAAGACTGTCCTCTCTGTAAACTTTTGAACTGCTGAAAGTGATGGGTTCCCATCACTCCCCAATGTGTGTGACCCATCTCTGTCGGCTATTCAGGGGCTCCTGGGGAGGTGGGTGTTAGAAAGGGGACTCGTGTATGAAAATGCAGGCTCCTCCCTTTCTGAGAAGAGGTGAGGTGGAGAGGGTGAAGCAGGTACCTAACAAGACCCACGGGATGCAGGGTCGTGGGATCCCAGGCTGGCCAGGGAGTGCAGTGTCTCATAAGTACCGCTGTGGGTGGTTTTGGTGAAATGTCTGTCTGACAATCGTCACACGAGTGTATGACTTACTGTCTTCCCTTGTACATAGGCTGTCTGTGTTTGGCTTTTCCTAGTACTGTGAGGTTTCCCAGAGGGATTCCACGTACTACTCTGTGCTGTGACAATGCCACTCTCCCCCAAGATCACACATCATCCCCACAAATGGTTCTGCCTTTCTCTATGCTAACACATCGAGCCACTGATATGCAGTTGGATGGTTAGGCTCTTGGATTTTATTTTGCAATTTTATATATATATACATATATAATATATATTTATGGGTTGGTTTTATATGGTTTTCTGTTTGAATCTATGAGCAACAGAGCTTCCCTTTGATTTTCATGAGAACTTTCCAAAGGCCTTTTGCTGCTTTGGTGTCTGACTGTGTTTGGGGTGGACTCTGCTCGTGGGTTTCTCTGTGTGTGCCGTTATTTCACCTGCAGATCTTACCCTAGTAAACCAGATGTGCGTGGCTTCCCAATGTGTGTGACCCATCTCTGTCGGCTACTTGGGGGGCTTCTGGGGAGGTGGAAGTTAAAAGGGGGCTCATATATGGAAATGTAGGTCACACTGGGAACTTAAACCATTTCACAGGTAGAAAGCTAACACACGTATCGCTGAGCTCTGGTGTGGGGGTGGAGGTTGCGATGCAGTGTCCTCTGAGGACTAGATGGATCCGACACGGCTGTGGGGGCTGCATTGCACTGGATGAGGTGGGAACAGCAGAGACAGCAGATCCTGCATCTGCAGGTGTGAGGGCCAGAGTGGAGGAAGACGGTGGCCCGGTAGCAGAGGGGGAGGGAGAGATGGCATCCCTCTAAAAGAGAGAAGGATGTGAAGCTGGGGTGGGAGAGAGAAAACAGCATTTTGCCCTTTCCCACCTCTACTAAAAAAATACAAAGAGGCACTGGAGAGACAGCTCAGGCAGTGCAGTGTCTGCCATACAAGAATGAGGACCTGAGTTCAATTCCAGCACCTGCATAAGAAACTGGTTGTGACGAGGCGTACCTGTAACCCTAGCACCGGGAAGGTGGAGATGGGTTTTGGGGGGCTTGCTAGATAACCAGTCTGTCTGAATCAGTTGTAGGTTCAGTGAGAGATGATGTCTCAAGGTGAAAAGTGATTGAGGGATATGCCTAATGTATCAACCTCCAAACTCTACACGTACACACACACACACACACACACACACACACACACACACACACCAGGGGTGGGGGATGCTCAGTCCTAAGTGAACATCCGAACACAGAGGCCAGGGACTATCTGAGAATATTATGCATAGCATCTCATTTTAGCCCTGCAAGCCCAAGGGTGAGTCTGCTATAGTTAATTATTCTACAGATACGGTCATGGACTCTGAATTTGCTAGGCCTCAAATTCACACATCTGGTAAAGCCCAGATTCAAACAGAAAGAAGCCTTGCTCTTTCTACTACACCTATGGTCCCAGGATGCCAAGCCTTGTTCTACGAAGGGTGCTCTGTCTTCAGCCCAAGCCTCTGCTCCAGGCAGGTCTGTCCCACACCCAGCACCACAGTCAGAGTCCCTTCTTCCCTATTCCCGTCATGGGCTCCTACCGACCAGGCCCTCGACGCTCCAAGCTATCAAGTGCTCCTATGCTGACGTCACCCTGAGCAGGCAGCACAGGTGGGCGCTCCTGGTCCCATAGCTACGGCCATTGATGAGTTTGTGGTCAATGGTCATACACCACTCTGCGTTGTAGAGCTGGCCGTGCCTTAAGATGGCGACAGCAGGGCTAGAGAGACGGCTGTGTGATTAAGAGCACTTGTTCCTCCTCCAGAGGGCTTAAATTTGGTTCCCAGCACCCAAATCAGGCAGCTCACAAGTGCCGGTAACTCCAGCCCCAAGGGATCTGACATCCTTTCCTGGCCTCTGTGGGTACCTGTATTCATGTGCCTGTACCCACACACATGATTTTAAAGTAATAATCTATCTAAAGATGGAGACAGGAACTGCTTCCTGCTCATGTTTCCTCCGTAGTTACTGATGGGAACAGAAGGGGAGCACAGTGCCCCCTACTGATGACTAAACATGTAAAACTGAAGGGGCGTGTCCGGTGCAAGGGAGGAGCCAGAATCTACAGGCTTCTCACTGTGACCTTTGCTTAAAATATCTATCATGTTCTAAAGCAGGACACAGGCAGTTGATCATGAACGAGGAAACCATAAGATATGTGTAGACTTGGGTCCCAGGCCACCTATGAACATCTGCAACGGAATTCACATAATTGAAAAAACTCAGTATAAACAACCCAGCAATTAAAACTAGTTCTCGAGCAATGAAATGTACAGCTAAGTCTAACGTCTCACAAAGCAAGCGCAAACATTTTAAGAGTAGTTATTAGAGCCGGGCGGTGGTGGCGCACGCCTGTAATCCCAGCACTTGGGAGGCAGAGGCAGGCGGATTTCTGAGTTCGAGGCCAGCCTGGTCTACAGAGT
>BDUI01000282.1:217525-229541 GCA_002335545.1 Apodemus speciosus
TATTGGTTTAATGGATATGCAAATAGTCTATAAACCAGAATGCACATTTCAGTTATAAAAGAGGGAAGGTAGGAAGGAAGGAAGGGAGGGAGGGAGGGAGGGAGGGAGGGACGGAGGGAGGAAGGAAGGAAGGAAGGAAGAAAAGAAAAGAAGAACGAGAAGAAACAGAAAAATGAAAGGACCAGGTAAGTAGGCCAGTCCCCTCTCCCATTCAATTCACCGCCACTCCCCAAGATCCCCACCAGATGGCAGCAGCTCCTTGCTGTCTGTTCTTTGTTTCCTTTTTGTTTTTTGATTTTTGTGTTTTGTTTCTTTCTTACTCAGTATCTTCCAGCTAAACTCTCTTTTTTCTCACTAGCAAAAGGAGAACTGAAAACACTGGGCTTCCTCACTCACCCCAGAACAGACCTGAATACCACACACTGCCTGGTACCTGCTGAGGATAGCCACTCCAATGGCTTCTGCTCACTCTTGACAGGGTGCAAACCGCTACAGGAGCCAGTCTCCAGAGGCGTCTCTGCTATGGGACGAGCCCTTAGGTTGCCTGGGTTGGGTCTTAGCTGCTTCTTCTACACAACAGAGAAATAATTCATGGGGGAATCCGAACATGGGGGACCCTGGGTAAAGACCCCACAGCTACCCAAAGCCCTGGAGGAGGCCAGCTCGCCCTCCCTCCGAGAGTTCAGGAGAAGGCAGTGAGTCCTTCTAAAGCTTGGCCACACGCTTGCAGGGGAAGTGCTTTGTTGTAGGGAGAGAAGACAATGCTGGCCCCTGCCCTATCTGATGTAGGACAGCCAATAGGCCGAGAAAGCCCAGAGCCTGGTGATTACATTATAGTGACCAGGAGTCGCTATAATGATACCAAAGGCAACAATGGATCTGGATCCTGGTCAGTCTTCATGACAAGCCATCTAGATCTCCTGGTGTTGGCCGAGGGTGGGTGACCGCACAGGTAGGGAGCAGTGCTGGGCCCTGATTCTGTTGTCACTGCCTTTCTCTTGCTCCTTCCCGGAGGGCCACACAAATGCCTGTCATGTCAGCCAGGATGACCCAACTCGTGGATACACTCACTTCCCCGCAAACCCCTCGGATTGCATTTGAGAATACTACTCATGACGGCACGTAGGAAGGTCTCTGCATCGTGTAGGTTGGCCATGTCCCTGACACTGTGGTTGCGTCTGAGACTGTTGGAGGCCACTGTGGCAGTTTTCGTCTCTCCTACTGTGGGCAGTGGGCTTTGCTGGCAGGGCCTCTTGCTCTGGCCCTGCAAACTTCTTCTCCTATCTATGAACATTACCCAGACCTACCACTGTCTTCCCTGTAAACCAAAGTTAACAATAGTTCTCATTTCATCGGGATTCTACTATACCAAGCACACCAGGCTGTTCTGAGCTCACAGAATACGTGGAACAGGAAATGTGTGTTAGTTACTGCTATTATTGTACCACAAGCACTCCAGGGTGTACATCAATAAAGACTTAAAAGAAAAGAGGAGTCCGGGAGTCCTGTTGAGCCTTAAATTGCATCTGTTCAATCGTGGCTCCAACCCTGCGTATCAACCACAAAAGGACTTTTGAAGAATCTTGCCTTCCATCTTCAGTCCTCACTAGCTACACAGAATATTCAACAGACAGCAATTTGTCTTGCAGAAAATTGACATAATGGGTAAAATTAACTCTTCTGCCCAGTGAATGGGGCAAACTTTGCCACCATGTATGGGGAAACACCCATGACCTTGGAGGACTCACTGCACTGCCTCCAGGGGGCGCACTCACCCACCAATGCAGAAATGCCTCCAAAGAAATGTTGTTTTCCACACACCTCTCCTGTGACATGCCTTGCAAGGATATCTTTTGGATCTGGCCTTAATTACCTTGTCAACCCCACCTGCTGGGCTCCGGACGCCATGCTGAGTCCCAAACAGCCCATGTTTCTATGTCCCATTAACCATCTTTTGCCCAATCCTCCAGTATAACATGGTCTCCTTAGGAACTGCCTCATCCTAGTGACCTTGGAAGGAGTGTGGAAACCCCAAGAACACGCTTATTCACAGGCCATCCTGCAGAGTGATGCCCACCACAGATTACTGTCAATCTTTTCAAGAGCAAAGAAAGAGAAGACTTCCTGTCCTAGTTTTCCCCACCTACTGAATAACGTCCCTCAAGGCCTGGGTGGGGGCAGGAAGCCTCACACAGCAGAATAATATTTTATGTGACTGCCATTGTCCCTGACCAGACTGAGGTTAGAACATGTTGGCTTTCCTAGACAGGTTTCAAAAGGATAACACGTTAGTCTAGGATGACCTATGCTGTTCCTCCCGTGCTATCAAGTCCCCAGAAATCTTGACCAAGCCTGCGCAGGCACCAGAGACCAGGAAGTGGGGCCCATGGTGTCACATCCTGAGGGCTGGCCAGGAAGGTAGGATGGCTTCCGGGAACGGGAATTTTGTAGTCCCTATGTCACCTCACATTCTACTTCTATGTGAGTTTAACTCTCTGAGGGACTTCTGAAATCTGTGGTGTTAGTTTTTTTTTTTTTTTTACATGTCTAGGAGCTCTGGCTAGCAGCCTATGGGCCGAACAGCCTCCCTTCTCAGTGCCAAGCAGCTGGCCTGCAAAATGGAAGCACTGTCCTCCCGAGGCAGGTGCAGCCCTCACGCCACATCTTCAACAACTGGCACCTCGCAGGGTACTATTTATTACTGTTTACCCCATTTGTTTTATTTTAAAAACCTCTTTTATTTATACGTGTGTTCATGGTACATGTATGTCTGAGTATATGCCAGTGTATGTGCCTTTACAGTCCTGGAGGCTCGAAGAGGCACCCGTGAGCCCCCGGGACACGGTCTGCCTGTCCCTGTGAGGCGTGGGTTCTCTGAACCTCAGCTAGGCTGGGAGCCATTGAACGCCAGCCATTCTCCGGATCCACTCAGAGCTGGGGTCCAGGCTTTTGGGGGGATGCCTAGCTTGTTATGTAGGTGCTGGGATCCAAATCCCAGCCCTCACGACTGCACAGCAAGACTTCTTTTTTTTTGCATTTCAATAATTTTATTGAAAGGTATATTCAAAACATATTGGTAGTTGGTTAGTTCACTTCTGACCACTCAAAATCAGTATTGTTTCAGACTGAAGCCTCGCAGCGCTTAGGAAGAACTGAAGYGTTCTCAGTGAAGCACGGTTTACAAAGGTTAAGAATAAAATACACCCGTTCTTTGGTTTATTTTTCAGCTTCTCGATGGATAATTTTCTTATCCAGTACATGTCAAAATGGTTACAGCTATTCTAGGTAGACTCAGGCTGTCCAGGGCACTGAGGAGCTGCCTGCATTTTAACAGTGTAGATCATACAGTCAAGGCCAGCATGGAGGAGAATCTGAGCACAACCATGGTGGGCTTAGAATTATGGAGGCCTCCGTACTTCCCCTAAGACTTAGTAGAGGAAAGTTTTGCAGATATACTCGGTTTCTTTTAAAACAAAATTCTACATTAGGAGCAGTGGCAGTTTTATAGAAACAGTCTGTGGTAAAAAAAAAAACAAACTGGAGTGTTTTTATCAAGTCTAAACTAACTTTAGTGCAATAAATAACAGCAAGACTTCTTAACTGCTGAACCATCTCTCCAGCCCCCATTTCTCCCATTAGAAAAAGAAAGTTACTGCACTTTATTTAGGACTGTATGTGTGGAGGTCAGAGGACAGCCAGCTGGCTCTCTCCACCATGTGGGTCCTGGGGGTAAGACTCAGGTGGTTTCGGACGCCACAGATTTCAGAAGTCTTTTGGAGAGTTAAACTCACACAGAAGTAGAATGTGAGGTGAGATAGAGACTACGAAATTCCTGTTCCCAGAAGCCAGGATTCAGGTTTGGAGCCAAAGCATCTCTATCCACTGGGCCATCTTGCCAACCCAAGTTCTGTTATTTTTAACATAGTGAATTCAGGATAAGGAACTGTCATATGAACCACACTGACAGGGTTGAGGGTGGACCCCATGACGTTCCTGGTTTTAGGTCAGTGTTGGTTCTTAGGGAGCTGAGATGTCCTGCCAAGGTAACAAACACAGGCTCCTCCTCCCTGCGGGCAGGAAGGTGTAATTAGTGTGTCTAGGAGATTCTAGATATTTGGATGAAAGGAGGCTCAGGCTGTCATTACAGGCCTTCCCCTTATCACTGCTTTTAAAGCCTGTTTTGGTAAGACATGATGGTTGGTCCTGAGGTCTGATAGGGGTGGCTGCCCTCACCTTGGAGAGCGCCTTGTGCTGCCCAGGTAGACTTTCCCCCAGGGTAGCAGAGGGGTCTCTGGGAGGGGGCCAACTGTCTGAACACATCCTGAGAAGTTCATGGTGAGCTCCAGACTTCTCCAAGACTTCCTTGAGCATTTCTGTCTTGGGTGCCTCCCATTGCTTGCTCCTTGAGAATGGAGACTCCCAAGCAAGGTGACACCAGTTAGCAGTTAGCACACAGGGAACTGGGGTGTGTGTGTGGGGGGGGGGAGTACCAAGACAAACCTCTCTCACAATTACAGGGCAGAGTGAGTCACTAAAGAACGATTCCCAATTATCCGGATGGCTTTCAAATGAATACCCGGGGCCACCGTGACCTCCTCCTCTTATCCCCAAAGCCTCTGGGCTCAAAAACAAACAAAAAACCAAACCAAACAAACAACAACAAAACCCCCAGCATATTCTCACCCAGAAGACTGTGTCATCCAAACAGTGAGACCACTGTCTCTTTCTTCCGTGGCAGGAAAGACATCCATGGCTATGAGCTCCTATCTCTGAGTCACTGTGGGCCGGAGTGGGTCATCCGGAGCAAGAGGAGGGTTATCAGTCATTGGTTTCGGGAAAAGCTAGACCCAACCCGATAGACAGAAACTGAGCACCTTGGGATGACTGCAGCCCCCAATCTTCTAGTCCTTCTGGGAGTTCTGAAGGAGGCTAAGGTGTGAGAAGAGCTTCACAAACACTGGGTCTTCTCAGGGTGATAAGTGTTGCTACCCAGAATGCACTCTGACTCTTTCAGAGGCAGGGTGGAGTGGCTACCCAGAATGCACTCTGACTCTTTCAGAGGCAGGGTGGAGTGGCTACCCAGAATGCACTCTGACTCTGTTCTCAAAAGTGATGGACATTGCTATCCAAAATGCCCTTGTCTGTGTCTTCCCAACAGCAGGATGGAGACTCATACCCAGAATTCTCTGCATTCTGTCTGCACTCATGAGAGGAGGAATGAGATGCCCAAATCCAGGAAGGTCTTCTTAAAAATATTTCCCCTGCTGCCTTTCGCCAAGTTTAAAATTCCATCTTCATTCACTGTGGGTCACTTATTCCATTCGTTTAACTCTCAATGAAATCTGTGTTTTGTTTTAAGAATCTATTTTTTAGTTTCATGTATATGTGTGAGTGCAGGTGTGGGCAGAGACCAGGAGAGGGCAGTGGAGTCTCCAGAGCGGGAGTTCAGACCTGGGTGCTAGGGACCTRGGTGCTAGGAACTGAACTGAACTAAACAGAAAATTCTCTTAACCTCTCTAGTCTTGATCTCTGAATTTTGTTTTTGAGATAGGGTTTCTCTGTGTAGCCCTGGGCATCCTGGAACTTGCTCTACAGACCAGACTGGCCTTGAACTCAGATTCTGCAGAGTATTGGTTTTTTGGTTTTTGTTGTTTTTTTTGTTTTGTTTTGTTTTTGTTTTTGATTTGGTTTTTTCGAGACAGGGTTTCTCTGTGTAGCCCTGGCTGTCCTGGAACTCACTCTGTAGAGCAGGCTGGCCGCCAACTCAGAAATCTGCTTGCCTCTGCTTCCCAGAGTGCTGGGATTACAGGCGTGCACCTGGCAGCGAGTACTGGGTTTATAGATCTACTACTGCCCAGCAATCAACCTTTTGTTTTGCTGGCTTTGATTTTGAGAGCCTCTTTTGAAATGCAGACTGACCTCCCTTCAGTCTTCCTGAGTTCTTTTCCTAGGATCTAGCTGAGAGAACCACTTATCTAGAACCCTGCAGAGAGCTGGGGAAGCCCTCCTGACTGAAGAGGGTCCAGTGGTTCCAGGGAGAGGTAAGTCTACCTGTCTAAGGACAGAAAATCTGTTTTTCACACTGTTCAAAAGCTGAATTGTTTCCCCTTCAAAAGGTACATTCAAGTCTGAACTACTTCAGTTTATGGCCTGGCTTTCAAAGGGTCCTAGCAGATGTGGCTGGGTAGAGCAAAGCCAAGCAGGACAGATGCAGCTCTAATCTAGCAGGCAGTGTCTACAATACGCAGTGCAGCACAGGAGATCACTCTGGGGAGACACATATCCCTCCAGACCCAGGGGGAAGGCATGTGTGGTTGGAGGTAGAAACCAGGCTAGTGCCAGGGAATTCCCGAGGCCACCAGATGGGAAAAGAAGGATCCTCTCTAGACCACTTGCGGGAAGCACTTAGCCATACTACCCCCTTGATTTTGGGGTGATAGCCCCTCAAAATGTTAGAAAGCACACTTGATTGTTTAAAGCCACTGTGCGGGTGCTAGCTTCCATTTTGGAGTCCCCCGAGTGACTCAGGTGAAATCAAGCAGGGACCCATTCCCCCTCAGTTCCATGTGTGGATGGTATCCAGCTAATAGCTGGTGGGTGTATCCTGTGCCAGGTTTGGGAGGATTAGCAGGAATCCCCTCTCAGGAAGGGGTCCTCATATCTCAAAGGCAAGATGGACATAGCCTGAAGCCTGGAGTAACGCTCTGTCCAGACTCCCAGAGCAGATTTCAAGGCCACCTTTGGGCTGAGAGCCGGACTTCTAAGTCTAAAGGTATCTTAAAAAGTCAAAAAGGAAATCTCTCTTGCTTTCTGTTTCTTTTTATTGTATTTCCCAGAAGATTTCCTCCAACGTAGTTTCAATGTAACGAAAACTTACAGTGGTTGGGTGTCTTGAATGTTCCCCGGAGGCCCATGTGGTAAGGGCATGGTCACAGCCCATGGTTCTGTTGCAACACTTCTAAGCAGAGAGCACATTAGAGAAAGTTACATCATGGGGGTGTGTTGTTGATGGGGATACTGGTACCCAGACCATCCTCTTCCTGTCTCTGTTTAGACCATCAGGAAGTAAATACCTTGTCCTTTGCACCCTGTACTCTCACCATGATGTACTGTGACACCAACAATTCCAAAGCACTCGGCTAAGCAAGCATCACCAGGCCTTGAAGGCTGACACAGGACTCGTCTTCCCTTAAGTTTGTTATCTTGGGTATTTTGTCAATGCAGCAGAAAGCTAACTAATACCTCTGACATTGGTTAGGACGTCATCCAGCTTGCACTTAAATGCTTTCTGCTTGCTTATTGTTTGTTTGCCTCAATGTTTAGTATAGGGCATATGCTATACTGGTATATAATATGATATAATAAATATAATATGATATAATATATAATGGCATGTTTTAATACCTCTGTAGAAAACTGGAGGCTACCTTTGGAAGACTTGCCAATATTTTCTGTGCCATACATTGAGCCAAGGCTATCATAAAAGGCAGCACAGCCTCAGAGGCAGACACTAAACACCCTCTGCTCAGAGGAAATCACCTCTCCCTACTCTACATGTGCCTGGTCCCAGCGGCTGCCGCTGTGAACTGTTGTTTTCATGAGCCTGCACCTCTCTGTGTTGCTCACTTGTGTGTGAGAACTGCTGTCTTACACTTGAGCCACAGACTTCCTGTAGGAGTAGATGAGAATCTGTCCCTTGTCCACCACCTCAGTATCTTTACTTCCTGTCTCTTCCCCTCCATGTAATTATTACAGTCCTAGGACAAATCAGTGGTCTCTGCTTGTGTTGTCATACCTGGACAAACATTACTCACGGCCAAGCCTTGCCCAATGGTGAGGTTTCCTTCTTTACTTTTGTTTTTATCTATAGTTAATAATTGCCTTCTTTTTATTGACTTAATCTTTACTTATTTTTACCTTCTAGAAGTTACTCAGAATGCTTTTCTGTAAAAAACAAACAAACAAACAAACAAAAACAAACTATGAGAAAMATAAACCTTTCCTCTTTATAACCTCCCCCATAAATTTTGCTATAGTATTGGTACTGAAAAACTCAAAGCAATTCAGATTCTTCTTTTTTATTCAATAGTCTTTCTCTCTGAAAGCTTGTAAGTTCTTCCTGCTGCCCTCACAGTTCTGAAATTGTACAATGGAGAACCTTCATGTGGTTACTTTAATCAGTTTGCTGAGTCTCAGAAGAGCCTTTGAGTCTGAAGAGCCATGCCCTTGGGTTCTGGGAAATTCTCTTAAGCTATTGCTGATGGCCGATTATCGATCTCCACTGCTCTCTTTTAAATTGCTTCTGGTTGTATTTTGGATCCCTGATTTCTTCTAGTTACTCTCTGATGTTTGTAAGTTATCGCTTCTGCTCTCTGTTACTTTTTATTGTATTTCCCAGAAGATTTCATCCGATTTAGTTTCAAGTGTTTATATTGAGTTCTCATTTCTGACATATTTTAATTTTTCTTAAATGCATGCGCACACGCTAAAAATGAAAATTTTCTGTACAAAATATTCAGCATTGTTAAGTCTTCTAATTTTTGTTCTCCACTCCCCATTCCACTTTTTCCAGTTTCAACATTTTGTATCCTTGCATCTTCTTATTCATCCTCCCCTTGTGAATATTTTCTAATCTTTTACACATAGAGACAGTAGATATATTCAGTCGGGCACCTTAAACCTAAAGGCCCTTGTGGCTAATTTCCAACTCCAATTATAGCTAACTTTTATTGATGAATTTGAAGGATTTGGTTTTTATCTTTGTGTCATATACCTGCATGCTTCCTTGGAGGCCAGAAGAGGGCATCAGAGCTCCTGGAGCTGAAGTTTCAGGTGGTTGTGAGCCACCTTGTGGGTCCTAGGATCTGAATCTGGGTACTTTGCAAAAGCAGCGAGCGCTCTGAACTGAGCCGTCTCTCCAGCCTTTCATCTTAATTATCGATTATAGTCATCCACCCACTATCCTAACTCCTTCAATCCCCATGCAGATCATAGGAGGAAAGTATCACTGTAACTCAGCAGGGACGCCAAGGCAGAGGAAATGCGCCTTGCACATCGAGGAAAGAAGGAGAAACTGTTGTCTTGAGATGCAGCATTTGGCCTGTGCTCTGCCTCATCTCAGAGGTGTTACAATCCTTTCTTTTCCTCTGAAGTTTGGTTACCAAAGATAAAGACCATGAAAGGACTCCCTTCACTTCCCAGCTACTCAGATACTGATGTGCAACAGAGCTGCTGTGCGTCAGGCTCTGCACAAATCCTATTCAACACTCAGCTTTCTTAAGTGGTAGTTATTAATGGGCTGGCAAGATGGCTCAGTGGATAAAGGTGCTTGCTGCTAAGCCTGACAACCCGAAACAATCCCTAAAACCCACCTGGTGGGCAGAGAGGACAGACTCTCAGAAGTTGTCTTCTGACCTCCACACTCATGCTGTGGTGAGCATCCCCTCACCCCACATCACATACAACAAGTAATAACTTTTTTAATGGACATACTACCTCTGAGGCTCAGAAGCCCTAAGGAATTTGCCAAAGGTTCATGTGACTTCAAAACAAGGAGACCCTAAACTGTGCTCAGAATTTTAGGAAATGTCTATGGGAAGGGCAGAACAAAGTGCGCCTCCACTCCCTGTGTCCAAATACTTAGCAAAGTATCATTCTGTGGTTCTTCACTCCAGTTGGCATCTTCAGGGATCCAGTTGTACGAGTGGGAGGGATCTTCTTTCTCCATGTCTATATCAATAATCTCTTTAGGTTTTATCATTTTAATATTTTAATTTGGTGATGGTATTCTCATATTTTAATCTGTCACTATCAATTATTGTCTAGTAGTGGCTATTTTTCTTCAGTTCAATTATGCCTTTTTAAAAGTTTTATGTGTGTGTGTGTGTGTGTCTGTAGAAGTTTGTGCCTACATGTGTGTATGTATGTGTGACTTTATGCCATGTGTGTGTAGGTGTGCTTAGAGACCAGAAGAGGGTGTTGGATACCCTGGAGACAGAATACAGATAGCTGTGAACTACCCAACATAAGTGCTGGGAACCAAACTTAGATCTTCTGCAAGAGCACCAGGTGAGTTCATTCAGTCACTGGCTGGGAGTTGTTATGAAACAAATGTGTTGGGTCTAGGGAACAAAGACTCTTATTCCATCACACTGCCTGTGATCAATGATCCAAAGGATGCTTCTCATTGGAGACACACTTTCAATTTTCTATACTTCTAAAAACATTGTATTTCAACCTGACATTTTGTTGTTGATAGTTTAGCAGGATATAGAATTCCAGAGGCAAATTAGTGTTCCCTCAGAACTTTGAAGGGTTAAATCCATTGTCTTGGGCTGGAGAGATTGCTTCGTGGTTAAGAGTGCTATTGCAGAGGACCTGACTTCAGTTTCCAGCATCCACACTGGGTGGCTCGCAACTCCCTATAGTTCCAGCTCCAGGAGATCCCATACTGTCTGGCCTTCGCTGGCACCCACACAGGTGTGCACACACATACATATACACATAATAAATAAAAATAAACATTTAAATCCATTGTCGTCTAGAATCTAGTTTTGGATGAGAGCTCTGATATCAATCTGACTTCTGAGTTTCACAGAATACGTGTCTGTAGTTCTGTCTCTTTTTAAAAAAATCCATATCTATGCTTTTAGTTAGCTACCTTTGAACTATAGAAATGTGTTAGAGATGTATATGACTGACAGTGAGATATGAACTTCATGTGTATGAGGTGTGGGCTTGTGTGTGGGCTTGTGTGTGTAGGTGACACCTGCGCGAGTGACACATGTGGAAGCCAGAGGACAACACTGAGGTTGGCTGCTTTACCATTCTCCACATTACCCTCTTGAGACAAGCTCTCTCACCAAACCTGGACCTTTCTGCACTTTGTCTCAGTGAGCAACCAACAAGCCTCCAAGATCTTCCTGCCTCCACCCCACCCCACCCCACCCTGCTCCCCAACGCTAGGTAGAGGTGTGTGTGCCCACACTCTGCTTGGTTCTTGGGGATACAAACCCCAGTCTTCATGCTTATGTTCCAGACACCCTTACCCTCTTATCCCATGAGCCACCTCCCACCTGGACTTTTTAAGCTGGAAAATCATTTTCCATTCCCAGGAAAATGTTTAAATTGTGCATCTGATGCTCTTCCTGTTTCCTTGCTGGGGAACATCTTAGATAACTGACTTTCTGAATTGATTCTTTAAGTTGTTCATCCTTTCCCAAGGGTTCCCCTGGGCCTCATGATCTGGAATATCCTTTTGATTTAATCTTTTAACTAGTCTCCTAATCTTTCTTATTAATTTCCCTCTTGTCCCATCTAAGGACACTCCGCTCTTGTTTTTGTTCATATCTTCACAACATCTCAAAAAGATCCTAATTAAAGACTTGGATTTCAGTTGTTTTTGCTTCTGTGTTGAGACAACTCTTCCACGGACTGTTTGCGCACCTCTGTCGTTTCATTCACGGGATGTTTGGCTCCTCCCTGGGGATTGTCCCATCATCCATAATGACAGAGAATGGTTTTGGTCTTCTTCCAGAGCCATCACGGGGTTACCTCCCAGGGTGTGTCTGTTTTTTCCCCCCCAGGCTCTCTTGGGATGGGTATGCTGGCCAGAGGCCTGCAATGTTGGGGAGTAGCTCTTGGGAACTAGCAAATAGATTGTCAGCTTGAGGTTGGGGTTCCTCAAGTGCATATGCAGACCTCTCCTCCCAGGGGCTCCCACTCTGGGAATCCTCTTGGCTTCAGATGTAAATTCAGCATCTCATGAGAAGAGTCTTGGTGTGCAGGGGAACAGCTGGGCTTCCTGTAGACAGGTTTCTAGTGACAGTACAAAGGGGAGGGGACTTTGGATTCATCCCTTTGGTTGGGCTTTTTCTTATCCCTGCTCTGCATCCTTCTACCAGCTGTGACAGGGGCCTGAGACGAGAGGGGGTGCGGACGCAGGAATGGTTTCTTCCTTTGCTGCTGCTGCTGCTGCTTTCTCCTGCACATTCTGGGATTTTTTTTTTTTTTTTTT
>BDUI01000282.1:243233-253482 GCA_002335545.1 Apodemus speciosus
CAGCTGTGGCAGCAGGTGTGAGGCTCTCTCAGCTGTGGCAGCAGGTGTGAGGCTCTCTCAGCTGTGGCAGCAGGTGTGAGGCTCTCTCAGCTATGGCTGCAGGTGTGAGGCTCTCTCAGCTGTGGCAGCAGGTGTGAGGCTCTCTCAGCTATGGCTGCAGGTGTGAGGCTCTCTCAACTGTGGCTGCAGGTGTGAGGCTCTCTCAGCTGTGGCAGCAGGTGTGAGGCTCTCTCAGCTGTGACTGCAGGTGTGAGGCTCTCTCAGCTGTGGCAGCAGGTGTGAGGCTCCCCCAGCTGTGGCAGCAGGTGTGAGGCTCCCCCAGCTGTGGCTTCAGGTGTGAGGCTCTCCCAGCTGTGGCAGCAGGTGTGAGGCTCCCCCAGCTGTGGCAGCAGGTGTGAGGCTTTCCCAGCTGTGGCTGCAGGTGTGAGGCTGCCTGCTCAACTCTCTATATGACAGGGTGTGGATAGGAAGCAAGCTTTACTATAAGCTTCAATATCCCCTCTACCCAGCAACTTACTTTTTCTAACTAATCTCTACTTCCCAGAAGTTCCCCAACCTTCTAAAATAGCGTCACATTCTGGAAATCAAGTGTCCAACACATGAGCTGGGGTGGGGGCACTTGACCTTAGAATCCTATTGGTTTTTGTGATGCGCTAAATGTACCTCTCCCCTAGTATGAATTTGTGTGTTGTCATCCTGAAAACCATTGGCTGCTTTCTCTGCCCTTCCTGGGGTACTTCCTAAGCATTGCACAATGCCCGACCCCTAGTAGGGTCTTCCATCCCTTCCTAACCCCAAAGACACTATTGTAAAAATACAAATCTTCAAACTATAACTAGATGTTTTGGACATCATATGTGAACAAAGGAGTTGGGTGCTTACTATGCAGTATAATGCCTGGTCATCACCGTGATGGTGAACCCTGATTGACAACTTTCTGGTTTCAGAATCACTTTAGGAGACACACCTCTGGGTACCCAGGTGGCACTGAGGACTGGAGAAGTTAGAAGTCCTACTTGGCATCCCTTATTGGTGGCCTATCCACCTACAGGTTTTGAGACTCCCCTCTGCCTGCTGAAATGACTGCGTTGAAGATCTTCCGTGAAGCCTCACATAAGACTAGCTGTGTCTCATGAAGGACAAAGCTTCCAATGGGGGTGGGGAGGTGGCACTTACAGGACAAGTCAGGTCACAAGAGCTATCCAGACTTTCACTACTATGTGTTTTTCTTCTGATCTCATATCCAAGCCTACTCATGTCAAAGAATTATCAGGGTGAGAATTTGTAACAAAGAGGTATTAAACAGATGCATCTACAATAAAAAAATGTAGATCTTTCATTTTGAATAAGAACAAAACGGTATAATTCAGACCTAGATCCTCCCCAGGACACCTAGAATATCTTAGTGAAGCTTTAAATCCCTAAGTTCATAATGATATTAAAATAAAGTAAAACAAAATAATACTAAAATTCCTTAGGATCCTAGGGAATCAATTTATTACTTAGAAAACTAGTAAATACATATAGGCAAGAACACACACACACACGCACGCGCCACAATAATAATACAAAGTAAACTACTTGTAAAAGAATCCAAGAGGAACTGGACTGTGAACAGAAGCCACGCGGCAGCTTCCTAAGGAACACCTAACTCGCATGCCTTTAAAATGACTTTGGGTCGCCAAGCACAGTGGAGCACACATTGGATCCCAGCATTTGGGAGGGAGAGCCTTCCAGATCCCTCCTTAGCAGAAGAAGGAGCTGCACAGGTCCTTATGACATCGACTGACAGCAGATTCTTGTGCAGGCTGGACCTTCAGACCTTGCTGGGCTCCTGGGTTTGCCTGGATAAACAGCAAATTAGTTTACTGTTCGCATTGTTTGTTGTGATGAAAAACTTAATAAGAAGCAACTTAACCAGGGAAAGTTCATTTTGGGTCACAGTTAAGGAGATAGTGTGGTGGCAACAGCATGCAGCAGCTGATCCCACTGCAGGGAAAAAGGAGAGAAATTGGTACTGGCACCCCAAACTCACTCTCGCCTTTTCATTCAGTCCAGGAAGACGCCATCCACATTCAGGGTGGGCTTCCCTCTCCTCACTTAAGCCCATCTAGAAACTCTCCTACAGAACTGTCCAGAAGCTGTCTCTATGGTGGCTCTAAGTCCCACCAGGCTGGCCATCACAAGCTGGCTCAGGTCTTCTTTGAAACAGAACTGGGTGGTACATTGCAGCCCCCAGCTTTGACTATTCAATCCATTCCATTCCCGCATCTCTCTGTAGCTCAGGATTGCTAGTAGAAAAGGGTTGTAGATCTCCATTGCTCAACAGCTCTTGGGGGCCAGATATCTACTTGGAAAATGGGCAAGGCAACCTTGCTGTGTGGGTCTGTTGTGGAGCTCAGCCTTCCTTGGCAACCTCCTCACAAACAAACAAATGAGATTTGGCTTTCTCTTTCCCCTCTAGACTCAACCTCACTCAACAGGGAGTGGACCATGCATTTTGTCTCTACAGAACCTGTCATGCCTTGAACACAGCCCGTCTTCTCTGGGCCTGGACTCTCCCCTCCTGGGCTGACGTCAGCCTTGCCCTCCCTGAAGGTCCCACAGCCTGGAATCTTCAGTGGTTGCGGTGCAGGGCGCAAACGACGGATGTATCCGCAGAACTGTGTGTCTCTGATGATGTGGCCCAAGAACCCTTGGGTCACCAAGCCAAGTGCTGACTTGGCTGAAGTTCTTACGGTCGCAGAGGCCAGGCCTGAGTGCCACACAAAGAGGCACATTGTCTGGGCAGCGTGAGAGATGTTTTGCTGGGGAAGGTTACTAGTGGGACTGCTTATTGTCACAGGGCCTCAATTGATTTTGTGCCCAAGCAATGAACTACAGGCAATTCACGGAATTTCTTCCCTTCTTTCCGCAGCAGTTACAGCTCTCAAACCATGTGTGCTCGCTGCTGGCGTTTGCAAACAAGTTGCTCATGGAATGAGTCCCACATCAGAGTCATCCCTTCTGCACCATCCCCAAGATGTCCTCTCCTTGCTGTCTTTTGCCAAGAACATACATCTAGTCTGACTCCCGGGTCACCCGTGGGAATGAGGGTGAGGCTGACTCATCAATCCTGTGGAGAAAGCTGGGGAGACACCGGTCGAGGCTCAGCTGGATCCGACAGCTTGCACGCCATCAGCCTCTCTCCAGGGTCCCCATCTCCTTCTCTTCAACACTGGGCTGTACCCAGGAGAGGCCAGAGGCCAGTGGCCAGCCAACAGAGGCCTGAAAACCTTCCTACTTCAAGACACTGCTCCGCACTTCATAGTAAGAGCACCAGGACTTAGCAAAAGAGAAGTGATTTTTTTCATAGCCTCAAAAAGCTGGGTGTCAGCCTAAAGGAAAGGCAGTAGTGGTTGGCACCCTCATTTGGAGCCTTGTGGCATTTTGTTTGTTTGTTTGTTTGTTTACAGCTTTTTATAGTTTCTAGTCATGTTTCCATGTCCCCTGAATTCCTCACTGTCCACGTCCTTCAGGGAGGTTCAATCTTCCTTATCTCTAGTATAGCCCCCTACCAAATTCCTCATCCTCCTGGGACACAAGATGCCCTCCTCTTCTGATTGGAGAATTCAGTCAGTGCCAGACTGGCTGTAACTTAGGATGAACTGAGAACACCAAGACAACAGACACCAGCTCCCAGCCGGGAAAGACAGGGAGACAGTGCCTCCCGCTTGTGTGTGGGCCTCTGGTGAGCTCTGAGCTTACTTCCTATGGAAAGTGGTCCTCTGTGATGTATTTATGAACTACTCCATACCTGAAGACGGGCCCCTGACCCGCATTTCACCAGCTCTCCAAGCCTGGAGGACTAAGAGGCTGCACTTGTGGGGAAACCCCTCCCCTACAAGCCGCACTGCCCACGGCTCCGCGGTCAGCTCCTACACTCTCCTACACCTGCCATATCCTCCAACCAACTGTCTCTCCCTTTAGGCTCTTTTCCTTCACCATAGCATACCAAAGTCTCTGAAACCCCAAACAAGTACAAACGGGACCTTGCACACACACACACACACACACACACACACACACACACACACACACACACACGCCCTCTTTGCCTTGCTTTCTCCTTTGGGCCCTGAGCCCTAAGACACATGCCCATGCTACAGCTCTCTACTTCCGCCCCTCGGAGTCTTCCTCAGCTTCCAGACCAGACATTCTCCAGTCTCTAGACAATTACCCAAGCTTCAGGAAGGAAAACACTTGGGGATCCGTGTCCTCAGCTCGAGGTGACCTCTCTGGGGTTTGATGTGGGCTTGCCTCAGACTCTCCTTGTTTGCGGGACCAGTGTCAGGGTCCCCTGCTTTGAACGTTGATCTTGACTTTCTATTTCCCCCCCAACCCCCGTCACTCTGTCATGTTCTGTTGGGGACACTTAGAGCCAGTCCTGGCCCTCCCCCCACGCACCTTCACACAGCTCCCAGGGAGCCCAGCATTTACCGTCTCTAAAGCGCACCTGTGGCTCTTTCCTCCACTCCCACTCACCCTTCCTGCATCCCCGCCTACCATGCTCATGGTCAGCCCAAAGTCATGAAGCACTTCAGTGGCGAATCTCCTCTTCCTCACTCGCCACACAGAAAAACAAGCCCAAGACTGACTTCTGGTCCTGTCGATTTCATTCCTAAGTATTTTAGAATGTGGCCTTTCCCAGCACCCTGCCTTTATATTTCCATCAGTGATGCTTAAGTGTATTGGATTCCATTTGGGTCATGCTCAAAACCACTGGCCATATTGCTCCTGGAATCTTGTGACACTCCTGAGTGACAGGAACAGTCACCATTTCTCTGTGAAGCTTTTAGAGAGGTATCTGCCTTCTGCTTCCAGGAAATAGATGGCCATGCTTCTCAGAGGACAATATTTGAAGAAAACCAAAATCTAAAGATTATGAAGTAGTGAGAGAAAACTATCCTTTGTTCTTGGAATCCAAAGACTAGAAACAACRGGAGAGAAATCATCACACTGTGTGTGTAGGAAAGGTCTTTACTGACTTAGAGTAAAACTCTTTTGATACTGAATAGCAAAGAAGCAAACAGTTCAACTAGAAAATCAGCAACAAGCAGGCTGTGGAGTTGGCTTAGTGAGTAGTGTGTCTGTTGTGTAAGCGTGAGAGCTGGGGTCACCAGCACTCACAAAAAGGCTAGGCATGGTGATACACACCTGTGACCATGGTCCTGCAACCACAGGACTGTACAAGCAGAGATCAGAGGATCCTGTGGGCTTGCCAGCTAGTCAGTCTAACTAAAATGGTGAACCCCAGGTTCAGGAGAGACGCTGTCACCCAAACTAAGGTGGGGAGAGAGACAGGAAGACACCAAGGGTTGACCTCTGACCTCCATATGTACACACACAGATGAGCGTGCTCCCACACAAGTATACACACATGCTTGGCACACAGGAGACAGAAAGGAGCGTGTAGGAAGAAAATGTGCAAAAGTCACAGAGAAATGGGTCCCTGATGAGAATGCACAGTAGCCAATGAGCACATAGAGAGTGTTTACTGCCACGGTCAAAGCAACGCAAGTCAAAACCACAGTGAGTGTCATACACGCCTTGCACAATGGCTAAGCAAATGCCAGCAACACCAAGGTCTTGCTATGATATCAAGAACTAGTATTGCTCAGGCATGGGGGATGGAAGGAAAAAGATTCAGCTACCTAGAAAGGTGTTTGATTTCAAACAGTTCTCAAAATTAAAATTAAAAAACAAAATTAGGCATTGAACTACCATGTTACCTGATGGTTCCACACCTGGATATGTGTCCTGTGAATATTTCCATGAGGTCACACTGGGAAAAGAGGCAGAGATCTAGTGATACCCTGGACCTAGCACCTCCTGCTTGTCCTAAGCCCACCTCATGCTGAAAGATGGGTGTAACGATTTATTGCACACACAAACACATGCACCCATGCATCCGAGCATGTGCCAATTTCCCCAATGTAGCAACATTCAATAAACCTCATTTTTTCCTGCTTTCATTCTTATCTTGGCTTTTTAAATTTTCTTATTGAGATGGGTGGCCAAATCTGGGGTGTTGAGAAGCAGGCTGTGACCCCCCCCCAAGTCTTTAATAGGACCTTGCATAAGCTAAACTAGGGTAGGCTAAAGAGCATGCCACGCATGCAGGGTGGGAGCAGGGGACCTGCAGAATCCCCCTGCGTAGATGGATGCAGAGCTCCTCCAGATGGTGGGAACCTCGCCATGAGGCAGGCAGAGCGGACGTGCCGAGGCACGTCCCAAATCCCTGTCTAACTGCAGACACCTGTGACCACGCACGTCCAGCCTGTGGTTAGAATCCGCTCCAAATTCTGCAGAAGATCCCAGAGGCTGGAAGTCAAGGAGGGAGAGACGATGTCCAAGGCCCAGCCCCTATAATTACCGTGGCACAGAGCCAGCAAGAGCGGCTTCGCGGCAGAATGCCCTCCAGGCCCACAGCTGAGTGGGTACCTACTGGAATTCAGGGCTCACCACTACAGAGAGGGCGGGGCAGAGGGACAACAACAGCGCGTGTGGTCAGAACTAGGGACCACGCTGCCAGTTCATTCAAGGGCACAGCTGACAGCAGGGTAGAAAGGCAGGAAAAGCTGGCTCTGGATTGAGCATCCAGGAATGGTCATGTTTATGAGCCTAGAAGCCACATTCGTTCTGGTTGGGGACTGTCAATCAGAAGGAAGGAGGGAAGACAGAGTACCTCCCAGAAGACTTCTGGAAGCAAACAGCGGGGCTGGGGCCGGAAGCAGGATGTAGAGTTGGTGATGATGCAGGTGTGAATCAGCCTGTGAGGTCAGGGCCTGGCCAGACAGGTTCTGGTGGGCGGGGCTGATTGAAGGATGGGAAGGGAGAGATGGCTTTACAAGAGAACATTCTAGGGGTGCTGGAAGAGGATGGGCATTTGAACAGCTGTTGGAAGTGAAGTCAAGCCTTGTTCTTTCTGAAGTAGGACTCCCTCCTGTGTGATTGTCCTGGATCCGCCACCAGGAAAAGTCAATGGAATCAAGAAGGCTCAGCTCAGGGCTGCCGAGATAGCTTAGGGGTTAAGAGACCTGGAATTCAATTTCAGGTACCCACAGGGCATCTTACATCTTTTCTGTCCCCGAGGGCCTAGCGCCCTCTTCTGGACTTCTTGGACTCTGCATGCACAAGGTGCACACACAGGCAAAACTCCAATACGTGTAAAGTAAATAAAAGAAAAAAATGTAAAGAGAAGAAGGCTCAGCTCATTGGAGGCTTAAACGGAAAGTATTTCATGTGCCCAGGTGTGTGTGTATGTGTACACAGAGGTCAGAGGGCAACCTAGGGTGCCGTCCCTTGCTGAGAGTCCCTTGCTGGCCTGAAGCTCACTGAATAGGCTGAGCTGGGTGGCCAGCGAGTTCAAGAATCTGCCAACCGCTTCTTCCCCAGTGCTGAGACTACAAGTGCACACCACCGTGACTTTTGACATGGATTCTGGGGAGCAAACTCGGATCCTCACGACTTTACAGACTGAACCATCCCCTCAGCCCCTAAACTGAGAGCATTTCTATGTTTTTTTCCTCCATAACCACTTCCCAGCTCTATTGGCCAAGCTCCAGCTTCCCATGAGAGGTAGTGCCCTTACTGACAACTTATCAAGATCCCAGAACTTTCTACTTACTTACGAGTGTTGGAATTGCTATCACTTAAGTAACTCCAAGCCAGGCAGTGGTGGCGCACGCCTTTAATCCCAGCACTTGGGAGGCAGAGGCAGGCAGAGTTCTGAGTTCAAGGTCAGCCTGGTCTACAGAGTGAGTTCCAGGACAGCCAGGGCTACACAGAGAAACCCTGTCTCAAAAAACCAAAAAAAGAAAAAGAAAAAAAACCTTCAGAGTAGGCCCAAGCCTGCAGAGAGGTGGAATGCCATGCCTGGAGTTCCCAAGCCATAGCTGGCTCTGTGTTCAAATGTTCTCTTTTAGTAAGAGAAAKGACACCTCTATCAATATAAGTGTGAGAAAATGACCATTTTAACCAAAACTAGGGAGAGAAGAAGCCTTGATCTTTCTCCACCTTGCCCAGAATTATAGTCTCCAGGAAGGAAGGAAGGAAGGAAGGAAGGAAGGAAGGAAGGAAGGAAGGAAGAAAGGAAAGAAGGAAGGAAGGAAGGAAGGAAGGAAGGAAGGAAGAGAATGAAGGCCCGGAGGTCGGCAAAGTGCGGCCAGCTGTGACTGGTTGCTGGAACTGGGGGGGGGGGGGGGGGGGGGGGGGGCGGGGCGGGGTCTTTCTTCTGGCACCGGGATCCACCCTTCATCTTTGCCCCTCCCCATTCTCAGCCCCAGCCTGAAGAGACAGGGGTCTCATGGGKAGTCACTTTTTTGAGGTGTGACCACTTCATGGTTTAAACTAATAGGCCCCTAGTGACCTCTGAAGCCAAGACATGCAAATGCTGTGTGCCCTGCCTTGGGACAGTGAGGCCCCTAAAGCACACAGCCCCTGGGCCAAGGGTTATACTCTCTGTTTAAACAGAGACCCTTGGGAACCTCGGAGCCAGATGACCTCTTTGACCTAGCTGCCTTCTCTAGTATCCCCTGGGTAGAGGGACATGCTCTTATCTTTCCTGAGTCAAGGAGGCAGCGACTCTTTGGGGACCCCTTCTTCAAGCTCAGCCATCTCCCCTGCCACTTCTCCAGATAGCAGCAGGCTTGGGAGCTCTCCAACTCCTGGTTTCAGGGTTACAGTCATCAGGCCTGACTTGGTGGACCTAGGACGTTTCATGCTCTCCCTTGTCACCTCTCTTGATCTTCTCTGCCTGAGGGCGACACATGTACCTCTTCTTCCCCAGCTCCAGCTCGTCATGTATGCATGCTTCCTGGGTCCCTTTGCTAGACTCCTGGAACATGCTTCCCTCTTGAGATCTTCCTTTCTCCCACATGCCGGCTCTCTGCTCCCGTCCAGCCTTGCAAGCACTCAGCCCCAGCATGCATCTCCCGCCTCAAACACAGCCTGGGTGTGCGGCCAGCTCTCCCCGACTCCGTTCTCCAGTCTCCCTCTGCTGTGCCCATAGCAGCATCTGACTTGAAGAGGCCATTGGAGTCACATTTGCTAGTGAGACCAAGGGAGAAGAGATTCATCCTCACACTTTACAGCAAAGGGACCGAGGAGACAGGCAATTCACTTAGGGACTCCAGAAGTGAGAGTGAGCTGGGTTCAAGGAGTGAGCCCACTCTGGGAGTCTCAGTGAGACTGAGGCTGGCCGGTCTCTCTGAGGAGGGGTCAGCCATGTAAATGCTGGTCCCAGAATCCCCCAAGCTCAGAGGCACCAGGAAGAGGGAAGCCCGAGACAGCTGCAGCCGGGGAGGAGAGCGCCCTGCACTGTGGAAGCAACACAAAGAATCAGTGAGAAAAAAATTAAATAGTAGAATTTTAATGCCAGGAAGTTGGGCAATATCCTTCAGTATAATTCTTGGGTAAGAAAGGAAGTGGGAACCCTGATTAGATGCTATTTCAAAAATAACAATAATAACAACACAGATTTCCAAACCTCTGCTGGGTGACAGAGCCACACTCAGAGGAAAATGGCTCTCTAAGATATAGTATTAATTTAAAGGAGAAATAGAAATGAGCTAATTATTTATCTCAAAAAGAAACTTTTTAAATATAAAAGAAATATAAGATAAAGTTAAGAATTATTAGTCCAATAAAACTGATTGATTCTTTAAACAAAAACAGAAAACACCATTAATAATGCCATTTATTTTTTATAAATAAACAAAATAAAACAGTAGGATCAATTACAGCCCCTTAAAATGTARACTCAGCTAGGGCCGTACTTAGACAGTCAGGATGCTTCTCTAGTGTGCAGGACCCTGGATCTGTCCCCAAYACCCCGTGAGTGGACCGGAGGGATGTACGCTTGCAATCCCAGCACTGTGGAGGCAGCTCCAGGAGGAGGGGGAGTTCACTGCCATTCTTGGCTACATAGGAAGTTCCAGGCCAACCTGGGCTACCTGAGACCCTGTCTCAAAAACAGAATCAAAACAACAACAACAACAACAAAAACAAAAACAAAAACATAAAGACAGAGGCAGGGAGGATCTGCATTCCTGTATTTGAGRTTTTTGGTGAGATGAGATGATTTTTCAAAAACAAAAACAAAAACAAAAAACTGRTAAGTTATCAAATTAAATTCAGTGGGCAGCAGAAACYGGAACTCAGACCTTTAAGGGCACCATAAAGATAAAGAAAACTTCCTGCCTCCATG
>BDUI01000282.1:270843-281371 GCA_002335545.1 Apodemus speciosus
AAATAAAAGAATGGGAAAAGAGCTTCACCAACTCCACATTCAACTGAGGAGTAGTAAAGAACTCAAGAAATTAGACTTCAACAAACCCYATAACCCAATTTAAAAAATGCGGGACAGAGCTAAACAGAACTCTCAGCAGAGGAATYTCTAATGGCAGAGACACACTTAAAGAAATGTTCAGCATTCTGAGTCATCAGAGAAATGCAAATCAAAATGACTGAGGTTCTGTCTTACATCTGTCAGAATGGCAAAGATCAAAAGCGCAGGTGACAGCACATGCTGACGAGGATGTGGAGCAAGGGAAACACTCCTCCACCGAAGTACAACCACTTTGGAAATCAATTTGCCCATTTCAGAAAATTGGGAATAGTTCTACCTCAAAACACAGCTATATCACTCCTAGGCACATACCCAAAAGATGCCACGCTATACCACGAGGACACTTACTTGCTCAACTATGTTCATAGCAACTTTATTCATAATAGTCAGAAACTGGAAACAACTTAGATGTCCCTCAATGGAAGAATTAATAAAGAAAATGCGCTACATCTACACAATGGAATACTACTCAGCTATTAAAAACAAAGATATCATGAAATTTTCAGGTAAATGGATTACCATTTCAGGATTACCTCCTGAGTGAGGTAAGTCAGACCCAGAAAGACATGCATGGTATATACCCACTTATAAGTGGGCATTAGCCACAAAGTACAGGATAACCATGCTACAATCCACAGACCCAAAGAAACCAAGTAACAAGGAGGATATGTGAATCTCGCCCAGAAGCAGAAATAAAATAGACATCAGAGATGGACAGAGAGGGGAAACTGGGTGAGAGAGGAGTTGAGGGAGAGAATAGGGATGGGGATGAGGTGTGGGGGGGACAGAAGTAGGCTGGGAGAGAGAACAGAAACCAGAGTGGGAGGCCTCTCTGGAACTAGCCTGAGACCTGGGACAGAGGAGACGCTCCCAGTACTCTCTGGGGATGACCCTAGTTGATACTCCTAGCAGTAGGGGATATAGAAATTGAGGTAGCCACCTCCTGTAGCCAGGGGACATGGAAAGAGGGAACATCAATCCACCCACAAAACCTTGGACCCAAAATTTGTTCTGCCTACAAGCTGTGCAGGGATAAAGATGGAGCAGAGCTTGAGGGAATGGCCCAACTTGAGACTCATCCCATGGTAGCCAGCCAACCCGACACTATTAATGACATTCTGCTATGCTTGCAGACAGCAGCCTAGTATAACTGTCTCCCGAGAGCCTTCATCCAGCTGTGGATGGAAGCAGGTGCTGAGACTTACAGCCAGACTTCCAGTGGATTTCTGGGAGTCTTGTGGAAGAGTGGGGAACAGGATGGAGCAGGCTGGAGGGGTCAAGGGCAGCACAAGAAGACCTACAAAGTCAACCAACCTGGACCCACAGGGGCTCACAGAGAGTGAAGCACCAACCAAAGAGCACGCGGGGGCTGGAGCCAGGCCCCCCTACTCATGGGTAGCCAATGTACAACTTGGTCTTCATGTGGGTCTCCTAACAATTGGAGCGGGGCCTTTCTGACTCTGTTGCCTGCCACTGGGTCCCCGACTGGTTGGGCCTCAGTGTGAGAGGAAGTGCTTAGTCCTGCTGGGACTAAATCTCCAAGGGTAAGGCAGTACCCAAGAGTGTTTTCCTGCTTCTCCTCAGAGAAGGGGAGCAGCAGGTAATAGGGGAAGGGACTTGTAAGGGTGGGGCTGTGAGAAGGGGGTACAACTGAGACGCAAAGTGAATACATTAATTAATGAATGAAAAAATTTTGGTGCTAAATGAAAACATGTCTAGCTCTTGCTGATTCCATGAGTATGCTTTAGCTTGACACCTTCCCTCTAATGACAGTTTAGAGCTTTGGCCTGTTAAGGGCGCTGTGGCAAATGTTCGCTGCACAGCGGATATGTAAGCAGAGGCTGGGGTGCAGGCTCATAAAACCTCCTGCCCACCTTTGCTGGGTAACCTCGGTAGTTCTGATCTTGTCCACAACTATTCCCTCTGTCTCGTCTTCCCTAGAATGAACAAATCCCTAAACTCCTGTAGCTTGGCCCAAAGCAAGGATCTAAATGTGATGGTCCTGGAGACTGTGTGCGATTTCAATAATGAGAACTAGGAGCAGAGAGATGGCTCAGCAAGTAGAGGTGCTTGTGGCCGAGCCTGACAACCTGAGATGGAACCCTGGAGCCCACAGTTGTCCTCTGATCTCCGCAGAGGTGCTGTGGCACATGCACAGCACACACACACACACACACACACACCCCAAACAAATGACATCAGCACTGAGAGCTCAGCCCTGAGAAGGGCTCTGTTCATGAATTCAGAACAAGAGGCGGATGAGTCTCCTATTACCCTGTGGGATTCAAACACTTTCTTCTGATACATCTTCGGATATCTCCAGCCCTTTGTTCTGGCTTTGGTAACATTGGCCAGTTACCATCCCTCTGTGTCAATCAATCACCTCTCTCACCATGATAATAATTTGCCTCTTTCCYCTGAGTCAGAGTTCCCTTCTATTTCATTTTTTTTTTGACATAAGATTCAACTTTATTCAACATCTATCTTTTTTTAAACTCAACTCAAGGTAACTTGAGTTTGCATTTTAGTTTCAACTAAAAACATCCTGACATCCTTCTTGTCCCTTTTCCTTAAATATAGGGAATGGTACGGCCCAGTTTTTCTCAAGACAGCCTGGCACGAGCTCACTGTCTCTGTGTATTCTTTCCTGTCCACTGGGAGAAGAAGACATGAACACTGGTGGACAGAGAAATGCTCACCCCCAACGTGCAGACTACGGCTTTTTACAAGGTCATTAGTCTGTGTTTTTCTAGGGAACCAGTGTCCACTGAGGCAGAGAGCTGCTGGTGTCCTTAGACACAGGCCCTGCCCGAGGAACCACTGCTGTGACTCTGCCCTCAGACCTGCTTCTCTTGAACTGAGGGAACTGGAAACCTGAGGTTTGGTTTGCACTCTCCTCTGCCCAGTGTCTTCTGTCCCACTGTTTAACATTTCTGTCCACGTTCTGAGTGAGGTCAGCAGGCTTTGCTTCTCATTGCCAGTGAATGCCCCATTTATAAGACAAGGACGTCTGGCTGGCCAAGGCTGACTTTACAGATGGCACAGGTGCCATATGTGGTCAGTAGAAACTACTGACCCAGTCTTTACCTGTCTGTAAAGAATCCTGGGACATCCTGATTGGGTTGTTCGTTGTATTTCTGGTGTTCCTATGTCCAAATCATCTGGCAGGAGTGTTCTATAGATATCTTCTCTAATTTCATTACTTACTYTTTTGATTGTTTCTTTTAGTATACAGGGACTCTTAATTCTAATAAAGTCTGATCCAATTATTTTTAAATGTTCGTGGGCCACCCTTTTTGTGGTCTGACTAAGAAATCRTTGAATACTCCAAAGGACCTGTTCCAACTTTTCTTGCTGTAYAAAAAACTGTCTCAGAATACAGTTACTTAAAAAAAGAAGTTGTGTCTGTGTGTGTATGTGTGTGTGTTTATGTATGTGTCTGTGTGTATGTATGTGTCTCTGTGTGTCTGTGTATTTGTGTTTGCATCTATGTGTTGTGTGTCTCTGTGTGTTTATGTATGTATCTTTGTGTATGTGTTGTGTGTCTGTACATGTCTGTGTGTTGTATGTCTGTGTGTATCTGTGTGTAAGGCTGTGAAATGTGTGTGTGTATGTCTGTGTGCTGTGTGTCTGTATGTGTGTATGTGTGTGTATGTGTGTCTGGAGTCTCCATTTCRGTKTTGAGGCAGGGTCTCTCGCTGTGCCCGGAACTTGGTGATTTGGCTCCTCGACCCGCAAACTTCAGGATCGTCTTGTGTCCACCTCCTGGTCCTGAGAAATACAGGCACATGCCACCGCCCCTGGCTGTCTGCATGGTTTCTGGGGGTCTGAACTCAGGTCCTTCTGCTGTGTGGCAGCCACTTTACATCACCAGTTGCTCACCACACCTCACTGTGCCCATGGACAGGGCTTCGTGTGCCTGGGATATCCCAGACGATCACAGCGGGATGGACGGTGCTGGAACATTGTGGAACCAGAGCATCAAGGGCTGTCCAGGCACCATGCTGGGCTCCTGTTCTCTCCACGTATGCTAATTAGGCCTTCTCGAAGCCCCATGCTTCGACAGAGTCACACTACCATAGGATAGTCAGTTATGCCTGCAACACTCGAACCCACACAGATTCAGAGGAAAACACAGGACTCCGCTGACAGGCAAAGGCAGAGTCCCACTGTAAAAGATTACTGAAGTTTGAATTGGGACAAAATGACACCCAAGTATGTTAGGTTTCTGCTTACACTGGTCTTTAGGTATTTTTCTTATCAACATATTTTAGTTTACAATGTAGAGATCCTCAACATATTTTGTATTTATTCCTGAGTATTTAATGACCTTATGCTACCTAATATAATATTTTCACTTCATTTTAAAATCTTTATTTGCAGGGTGGTGGCACATGCCTTTAATTCCAGCACTCAGGAGGCAGGTGGGTCTCTGAACTTGAGGTCAGCCTGGTCTTCAGTTCACAATTGCCTGTGAACTAGCGTCAAGGGCTATGATGCTTCTTCTGACTGCTTTGGGCTCCTACATACATGTACAAACACACACACACACACACACACACNTGTGTGTGTGTGTGTGTGTGTGTGTGTGTGTGTGTGTGTGTTAGCAATCCCCCTGCTTCACACTCTATCATTGTAATCGGAGATGATTTGATGAATCTGTAGGACCTCAGGTCCAGGTCACACTGAGCCTCTGTGTGGCTCAGACAGAAGGCCATAGTGCAGTATTTGGAGTCTAAGGAAATCTTCCCAAGTTTGTGTCCAAGACGTTTAGAGATTCAGGGGAGGCAGGAAGAGTTCTATAGCGGTGCAGCCTGTGGATTGAGTTCTGAAACTGAGGTGCATGCCCTGACCAACACCCCAGTGCTGCCTCAGGGCAGATGGCTTATGATGGCTTGTGACAGGTTGGCTTAAAGAATAAAGGGAGCAGGAGATAGACAGGGGGACAAGAAACAGCCCGAGAGGATTTCACAGTTCATCTCTAAGGACAGAGAACACATATGTAGCATGCTTGTTACCCATGTGGTTTTTACATATCCAGCCAGCTCATCTTGTTCCCAGACTCATACACTTCATGTCAATGTCACCAAGCAAATCCATCATCAGACACTCTCAGTCCACCCCTCTCTCATGGATTTTGATTCTGGTTTGCAACTGTCATTCCACAAATAATTGTGTCGAAACTGGTCCAAGATGTTTCTGGTCTCATACAGTTCTGGCTTATTGAAAGATTTTTTTTTCCCAACACTTCCAAGCAGTCTCAAGAACAAAACAAAACCAAAAATAAAGTGCCATTCATTGCTTGGCTACTCTCTGGTACCACCTCAGACCCTGATGTGTCAGGTGCCTGTCGCTAGTATAGATGCTTCTGCAACAAAGGAGTAGCAGTGCCTGTGCCCTAACCTGAGCACGGCAGGACGGATGCAGCATGGCCTTGCCTGTCCTGTGTCTCGTGAGCGGGAGGGGGARGGGGAGGCCTGTCGCTTTCACCACTGCCCTAGCTGAACACAGAGCCACAGCTTGGAGGTTTGTGGTATCTTGCCATTAGCTGTGTTCATTCCAGCCTAGACTAACTCAAAAGCAGTTGTTTGTTTCTGGTAAGTTTGTGTCACCTCCAGAAGTCCCAAGGTTGCTACCTTCTTCATTGACACCAGTGGGTCACTCAAAACGTACCAGAAGTCGGCCACTACCAGCAGCAAAGTAAAATGCTCAGGAGAGAGTGGGAAGGGGTGCTCAGAGATAGTTTAGAGCAGGGCAGTACGGCCAGACAGTGGGCTGTAACCCCAGCCCTTGGAAGACCAAGGGCAGAGGATTGTTCAAGTTGGAGGTCAGCTTGGACTACAGAGTAAGTAAGACCCTTTCTCATTCTAAACAAAGCAAACCAATAACAACAGCAAAAGAAAACAAAAACAAAAACAAAACAACAACAACAACAACAACAACAACAAAAGAGCAGAACCAAGTGACCTCTCAGCTCTGGCAGAGTGAAGGAACCCAAGGTATACTCCTAGTCCAGAGACAAAACTAGCTGCCTAAGCTTCCGGAGAAGGCTCTTAGGAGCATGGCCTAAAGAAGAAATAAAACCGGCCAATGGGTACNTGTATGTATGTATGTATGTATGTATGTATGTATTGGTTTTTTGAGACAGGGTTTCTCTGTATAGCCCTGGCTGTCCTTGAACTCACTCTAGACCAGGCTGGCCTTGAACTCAGAATTCYGCCTGCCTCTGCCTCCCAAGTGTTGGGATTAAAGGCRTGCGCCACCACTGCCCAGAGAGAATAAACCTTTTTTAAAATGATTAACGTCAAATTGTTTTTCACGTCYGGTTGAATTTTCTACACCCTGTTTTCCAACGCAGTGTCTGGGTACACGTGCATGAACGCAGACCAGTTTTGTATCTGACAGCAGGCAAACAGCTAACACGTAGAACAGGAACTCTACTGAGGCAGCACATTCCTTTCCTGGTTCTGTTTCTCTGACCCACAGTCACCTGCAAACCTGCAGCTGATTGTGTTACATCGGGGATCTTCCTGCCCCCACCCTGGCCTGTGGTGTTTATCTTGTAAATATCATAGATCCCAAGGATACAGTACAAAATTGCTGGTCCTCCTCCCTTCCGTCCTTCCCCCGTACACACACTTTCTGATCAGTTACTTCCTGGCAGCCCTACCCCCAATCAGACACAGTGTTAGTTCCCAAGAAAGGCAGGGCTGATGAGGATGCCGATTCCTCCTGGTGTTCCAGATTCCCTCTGCCTTAGAGCCCTGGGTCAGTAAGAACAGAGGGAGCACCTGGCTTCCACCGACCTCTGTTGTATGAGGAGGCGTGAATGGGATGGGTTTGTACCCTCCTGATGCACCCCACCGTAAGCATTAAACACACTCATGAGACTCTGGTTAAGCTCCACGGGGTCCAAGCTTCCAGGGCCGAGTCCTTGTTCCCCTTTTCCTTCCTTGTTTGAACCAGCGTCTCCTATATCAAACTCACTCTACAGCCGAGGGYAAGCTTGTATCCCAGTCCTCCTGTCTCAGCCTTGAGAGTGCTGAGGTACAGGYGTGAGCCGACATATTTGGCTTTTTTACATAAATATCATGAGGAAGGTTAGAGAGATTGCTGTGAGAGTCGCCTGGGCAAAACGACTTTTAAGGACAGAAGTCGTTTGTGATGATCTAAACTTGTATTTATTCAGCCATTCATTTGTTTATGTGAGCTGGATGTTCCTGTGTGTGTGAGAGTGTGTATGAGTGTGTGAATGTATGTGAAGATGTATGAGTGTGTGTGTGTGTGTGTGTGTGTGTGTGTGAGAGAGAGAGAGAGAGAGAGAGANTCTACCTGCCTCCCGGAGGTGTCCCCCTGGCATCAGAAACATCCAGCTAACACCAACATCAACCAGATGGCTAAACAACAGCCAACGAGAACCAGGGCAATCTGGCACCACCAGAGTCCAGCTCTCCTGCTCCAGCCGGCCTCAGATATCCTCACACCGCTGAAGCACAGACGACGACCTTAATTCCAACCTTATGAAGTTGATAGAGGCCGCTAAAGAGGAAATGGATAAAGTCCTTAAGGAAATACAGGAAAATACAATCAAGCAGGTGAAGGAAATGAATACAACTGTCCAAGAACTGAAAATGAAAATGGACGCAATAAAAAAAAAAAAAAACCCACAAACTGAGGTAATCCTGGGGATGGAAAACCTAGGAAGAGAAATGGAGCCACATGCACAAGTCACCTCCAGAGTACAAGAGATAGAAGGAAGAATCTCAGGTGTAGAAGATACAATGGAAGAAACTGATACACCAGCCAAAAGCAAGGCTAAATCTAAAAAGGTCCTGACACAAACGTCTAAGAAATCTGAGGCACTACAAAACGAACAAGCCTAAAAATAATAGGAATCGAGGGAGGAAAAGAGTCCCAGCTAAAAGGCCCAGAAAATATTTTCAACAAAATCATAGAAGAAAACTTCCCCAACTTAAAGAAAGATGTGCCTATATGCATACAAGAAGCATACAGAACACCAAATAGATTGAACCAGGAAAGAAAATTGTCCTGCCATAAAATGATCAAAACACTAAATGTACATAATAAAGAAAGACTATTAAAAGCAGTAAGGGAATAAGATCAAGCAGCATCTAAAGGCAGACCTATCAGAATTACACCCGGCTTCTCAACAGAGACTCTAAAAGCTAGAAAGGCCTGGGCACGTGTCTGGCAGAYGCTAGGAGACCACAGCTGTAAGACTAGATTAGGAGTTTTACTATTTCCTGCCATCCACTCCTCTTGRGTGTGCTTGTTTCCTTTTGTTCTAGAATAGATTGCAGGAAAAAATAAAACTCGGGACTGAAATCAATAAATTAGAAACAAATAGAATAATACAAGGAATCAATGAAACCAAAAGCTGGTTCTTTGAGAAAATCAACAAAATAGACAAACCCTAGCCAAACTAACTAAAAGGCAGAGAGACATTACTCAAATCAACAAAATCAGAAATGACATAACACCAGACATGGAGGAAATCCAAAGAATCATTAGCCCTTACTTCGAAAGCCTATTCTCCACAAAATTGGAAAATTTAAATGAAATGGATGATTTTCTTGATAGATACTACTTACCAAAGTTAAATCAAAACCAGGTAAATAATTTAAATAGCCCTGCACCCCTAAGGAAATATAAGCAGTATTTTAGAAGTTTCCCAGCTGGCCCTGTCCAAAGCCCAGAGCCAGATGGTTTTAGTACAGAATTCTACCAGACTTTTAAAGAAGAGCTACTACCAAATCTCCTTAAACAGTTCCACAAAATAGAAACAGAAGAAACACTGCCGAACTCATTCTATGAGGTCACAGTCACCCTGATATCTAAACCACACAAAGGCTTAACAAAGAAAAAGAAATTCAGACCAATTTCTATTGTGAACATTGATGCAAAAGTACACAATAAAATACTCACAAACTGAATCCAGGAACACATCGAAAGCATCATTCACCATGATTAAGTAGGCTTCATCCCAGGGATACAGGGATGGTTCAATATACAGAAATCCATCAATGTAATCCACTACATAAACAAACTCAAAATAATCACATGATCATCTCATTAGATGCTGAAAAAGCCTTTGACAAATTCCAACACCCCTTCATGTTAAAAGTCATGGAGWGGTCAGGGACACAAGGTGCAAACCTAAAAACAGTAAAGGCAACATACAGCAAGCCTGACTGCCAACATCAAATTAAATGGAGAGGAACTTAAAGCAATTCCACTAAAATCAGGGACGAGACAAGGCTGCCCACTCTCTCCCTATCTATTCAATATAGTACTTGAAGTTTTAGCCAGAACAATTAGACAACTAAAGGAGATCAAGGGGATACAAATTGGAAAGGAAGAAGTCAAAGTATCACTATTGTCAGATGATATGATAGCATATATAAGTGACCCCATAAGTTCTACCAGAGAACAGCTGATAAACACCTTCAGCAAAGTGGCTGGATACAAAATTAACCAACCAAACAAAAACAATATCCCTCCTCTATGCAAATGATAAACAGTCTGAGAAAGAAATTAAGAAAACAACATCCTTTACAACATCCATAAATAATATAAAATATCTTGGTGTAACTCTAACCCAGCAAGTGAAAGACCTGTATCAACTTCAAGTCTCTAAAGAAAAAAAAACTGAGGAAGAAATCAGAAGATGGAAAGATCTCTCATACTCATGGATTAAATAGAAAAAATGGCTATCTTACCAAAAGCAATCTACAAAATTCCAACACAATTCTTTACAGACCTTAAAAGAGCAATTCTCAACTTCATATGGAAAGACAAAAACCCAGGAGAACTAAAACGACCCTGTGCAATAAAACAGCTTCTAGAGGTATCACTATCCCTGACTTCAAGCTGTATTAACAGAGCAATAATGATAAAAACCACATGGTATTGACATAAAAGCAGACAGGTTGATCAATGAAATAGAATCAAAGACCCAGAAATAAACCCACACACCTATGGACACTTGATTTTTGACAAAGAAGCCAAAACATTGCAATGGAAAAAAGAAAGCATCTTCAACAAATGGTTCTGGTTTAATTGAATGTCTACATGTAGAAGAATGCAAATAGATCCACATGTATTACCCTGTACATAACCCAAGTCCAAGTGGATCAAAGACTTTAACATAAAACTGGACATACTAGATCTAATAGAAGAGAAAGTGGGGAACTACATGAACACATTGGCACAGGAGACAAAGCCCTCACTAGAACACCAGTATCTTAGGCACCAAGATCAACAATTAATAAATGGGATCTCATTAAACATAAAGGCTTCTGACAGGCTAACAACACAGTCAATAGGACAAAACAGCCACTTAAGAATGGGAAAAGAACCAGGCATGGTGGCGCACGCCTGTAATCCCAGCACTTGGGAGGCAGAGGCA